>PVJH01010517.1:0-73162 GCA_004026705.1 Nesogale talazaci
AGCCGGGCAGCTTTACACATTTTGGGTAAACACCCTTCTCAGGGGCAGGTGGTCTTGCCTCTCAGGTCAGTGAGATATGTGAATATATGCATACACATATATATATTCAAAGTTGGCCATTTTAACTAATGCTAAGTGCATGCCTACGATTACATTCTTCATGGGGTCTAAGTAGCACTACCGTTTCTCAAAGTGTTTCCGTACCTCACACAGAAACTCAGTGCCCAGTAAGCAGACTTGCCCCTCCCCTTCTCCGGCCCCGTATTTTTTAATACCCTTCCCCCAGCCCCCACTTCGTTTCTCTTTACGACTGTGGGAACACACTATGCTCTGCTGGCCATCATTTGCTGACAGACACTTGGGCTGTCTCCAATTTTGAGTGAGCGACAGTGAAGAGTGTGTGTGTGTGTGTGTGTGTGTGTGTGTGTGTGTGTCTTGAATCCTGGGTGCAACCAGCTGTCTCTTTGCCCGGGACTTGTAGGTCCCGAAGATGGGACCTGGGCGTGAGAGAGGAGCCACCCCAGGGTCACCAGCGCCTGCTAGCACTTCCCACAGGAACCTTGGTTCCTCTGGCTTTGGAACAACAGTTCCCAAAAGAACCCCCAAGCAGCAGCAGCCTCTTCCCTACACTTGATCTTAGCCGAAAGGCCCAGAAGCGATGAACATCTCCAAAATATGATAAACCCCAAACATCACAGTTGAAAGGTATAATCCCGAGAGAATAATTAGAAAGGTGCGTATGACCAGAGCTACGATCTCTTGTGGAGTGGTCACTCACAGCGACCCTAACAGCCCTGCTCCAGCTGCAGGAAAGGTTTCAGCCCTGGGATGACTGTGACTTGGGTGGTGCGAGAAGCATCTCTGCCCAGCACCCGAAACAGAGTGACGCCTGGTGACTCCACGGGGAGAAGGGGTGGGGTGCGTGGGTGCCATGGCGATCGGCACCAAGGCATCTTGCCAGCACAGTGTGGCTCATTTTGATCCTGTCCAGGCCCCTGCAAACCCACACTCATTCCCAGATGTTTAGATGGGCTTTCGGGGAGGCGCAGGCCCACAGACCATGCCTCACTAGCCATAGGTGGAGGTGGGCTGGGAGCTTGGAACTTCCAGACACTGAGCTCGCTGAGCACACCTTAACTGCCACACTATCTCCTTAAAAGCTTCCCCTGAGCCTTCCGGGAAGATGAAGCGCTCTCTCCCACTGACAGCCACTGCCTTCCTCAGGCTAGGTGAGCACTTCTTGGGTGTCACTCTCTTGGGGCTGCTTTCTGAGAATCAACTCGTCTAAGCCCTCCCACAGGTCCAGAGTGGTCCCATGGTTATTTGGCAGAGGAGGAAAACAGGAGAGAGGTTAAGGAACTTGCCCCCAAACACGCCAGTATGAGGCAGCCTCCAAAATCCATGTGACTCTGACCCCATGGCTTTCTGTCATTGCTCAAGGGTGGGGGGAGAGCAGGTTTCTATACTACATGTTGGGTTCCCTGTCCAGGTGACTCCACCAGGGCCACGACTCATCAGTGCAACCCTGTGCTGGCACCAACCCCTAGCACATCTCTCAGGAGGCACTTGAACCAAACCAATAAAAGTTGAGGGACTCTCAATGCAAGAACACTTTGTTCTATTAAACTGGCATTCCATGATACTCACCTTCCCAACACGATCACTGAAGACAAAGCTGGTGCATAATCAAATGTGGTGAAGAGAGCTGATGGTGCTCAGCTATCAAAAGATATAGTGCTTGGAGTCTTAAAGGCTTGAAGACAAACAAGCAGCCATCTAGCTCAGAATCAACAGAGCACACATGGAAACAGCACACCAGCCTGTGTGACCACGAGGTGCTGAGGGGATCAGGTATCAGGCATCAGAGAAAAATCATATCATTGTGTGCTCACCTTCCCGATACAATCGCTAAAGACAAATGGGTACATAAGCAAATGTGGCGAAGAAAGATGATGGTGCCTGGTTATCAAAAGATATAGAGTATAGGTTCTTAAAGACTTGAAGGTAAACAAGTGGCCATCTAGCTCAGAAGCAACAAAGCCCACATTGAAGAAGCACACCAGCCTGTGTGATCACATGTTGAAGGATTAGGTAACAGGTATCAAGGAACAAATCCTATCATTGTGAATGAGGGGAATGCAGATTGGTGGCCAAAAGCCCATCTGTAGGCAACTGGACATTCTCTTACAGAAGGGTCACGGGGAGATGATGAGCCAGTCAACTTTCCTCTAGTTCTTAAGTGCTTCTCCTCCCCCTCACCCCCTATCATGATGCCAATTCTACCTTACAAATCTGGCTAGACTGGAGTATATACAGTGGTACAGACAGTAACTAGAAACACAGTAAATTATCAAGGGTTCATGAGGAGCTGTATTACCAAGGGATCAAGTAGGAAGCAAATGCTTTGAGGATGGCAACAAATGTACAAATGTACTTGACACAATAGATGGATGTATGGATTGTAATAAGAGTTGTATGAGCCCCAACAAAATGATTTTTTAAAAAAGGTTGAGGGCATCTCTAGGCTGTATGCCCCTGGAGAATGCTAATGAAGAGTTCAGCTGCTGGCGCGGCTATGACCTTCCACTCCAGAAAGCATCGTTGACCTCAAGCCCCAGCTGATGCAGTTTGGATGTCATGGCTGAGCTTACCAGGCAGAGCTGCCAGGGCTTTTTCCAGTCAATGATGGGTGTGGCCAGGGCAGGGCACTGAGGAAGACTCATTGGGCAAGAGGGTTCTTCTAAGCTGGTCAACTCAAAGATTTTCCAGCTGTTCAGCTGTTTCCCACCCACTTTTTTCTGGGAGCTAGGCTGCCCAGGCTCCACCCCTACTTCCTTTCACAAGTGCATTTCCTCTACTACAATTCTTACCCGTCTTGTCATCTGCTTTCTTGGACAATCCCAGTGGTTAACTTTCACTGTTGATTTCTTCCCTTCCAACTACCAGGTCACTGGGGAGGGACTATTGTGTTCATCGTCTTGGTGTTACAGGTGATATATATTGTGGCTTGATTGCTTCCCAGGGTCACCCAGCTTTTAGGCAACAGAAACCACTTGGGAAGCAATGTGATTCCAAAATCACCCTGCCTCCTACTCACGACTTCTCAGTTGCTTGTATGTCCAGCGCAGCAGCTCAAACTCAGGAGAGTCAACCTTTACAATCATGCGCTTCCTAAGTTGCTTTTTGCTTCTGAACAGGGCTCCCTCATCTTTTCCACAATGTGAACCCACACAAAAACCAGCAGCCTAGGCATCCAATATCTTAAAACAACACTAGAACGTCATTAAGCATTATGTGAATTTTGTACTTATGCACACATATATTTATTGACAAACAGAAATGTGTACTATAACAAGTGAAAAAATTAAGTTACAAACATGATAAATGTACCCAACATCCCACCAAAAAACTCATGACTCCCCTCAATAGTCATTGGCTAGAATACAAAAGCATTTTTCGTAATTGTTCACTGGTGAGATTTTGGGTTTTACTTTTCTTTTCCTTATACTTTTAAACTTTTTTTTACGTTTGAGTATTACTTTGTAGTAAAATGAATGCAATTGCTTGATATGGGAAACAACACATTTCTTGACTTGACCTGTTTGTCAGTTTTATTAGCAACACATTGCTATTTAAACAAACCTGAGTTTTTCCACTAACTTTCCCTGAAATGGAGCATCTAGCCTAGGGCACAATATGTGTTTTTCTACTTTTCTATTTCCTTGTTCTTTTTGGCAAGCTGAATTTGGAGGCAAGTATAAACTGATTGTTGTTTAACATTTGGGAAGACGATAAAGGAAGTCCAGTAAAGGAAGGCTGTTGAAGAGGTAAATGTGGGGGAAAACACTGAGAAATGTGAGAGCCAAATAGCATTTTGAAATATGTCATTTCCCCCCCAATTAAAACAATACATAAACATTATTTTTGGCTCTTTCTGTGAGTAGTCTTTACTCTTTTAGAAATGGCAATCATGAATCATTCTCTCAGATTGAGCATACAAATTCAGCACAGAATAAACGAGAAAAACCCAAACCATTGCCCATCGAATCAACGCTAGCTCATAGGGGTAGACTAGAACTGCCCCTGCACGTGAGACGCTAAGTGGTCACAAGAGTAGAAAAACCCTTCTTTGCCCCAAGAGTCAGTCTTTAGGGAGTGAACCTTCATTTTGATTGAAGTGTTCAGGTCTACCTTAATCCTACTCAAATGGTTTGTCTAGGTGGATAGTGGCCGAATCAAATGCTTGTAGACGAAGTTAGACTTTGGACCTGTCCTAATGACGACGTCAATCAACAACTCACACATTTTATGGGCAGCTGGGTAACTCTGGGGGACAGATTCTAAAGGGAGCAATCTTGATGGATGTTCTTAAAGGTTGTAGGACAATTACAGGTTATTGTTTAAGAAACATAAACCTGCACTGATAAAGAAAAGGCCGGGAAAGTTGCCATGGAGTTTTCCATCACAGTGTGCCTTGCTCATTTTTCAAGGGTAGCAAAAGTTGTCCTATGAGAATTTCATTAGGAAAATTTACACTATCCATTCTATAGCCATTCCAACTTTTGTTTCCAAAAGCATTGAAAAGGAAAAGGATTTATGTTCTGGGGGTTGTCAAAACTGTCATTATCAACATGGTGCTAAATTGAAGAGTACTGAATTCTTTGGAGGAAGGGTTAGAGATGGGAACTTCAGATGTGTACAAATATAGCACGTCAAAAGAAACATTAGCATCACATTGATATCTATGTTTTATAAAGATTTTGTAGCAATACCTTTTGACCTTTGTATTAGCCATATACTTATATGGGGATTAAAATTTCTCCACATTTCTGCCAACTTTTTTTTTTAATGACCATCCTAGGGGATGTGTATCATTTTGGTTTCAATTTGCATTTCCCTAAAGATTGCTGATGTTGATCACTTTTCATGTGCTTACCGATCATTTATGTATCTCCTTTGAAGAAACATCTATTAAAGTCCTTTACCCAATTAAAAAAAGAACTGGTTTATCATATTCTGCATACTGCGCTGGTAGCTTGGTGGCAATGTTAAGACATTGGGATGCTAACTGTAAAATCACTGGTTCAAACCCACCAGCTGTTCCTTGGAGTAAAGATGAGGCTATTTGCCTTCATAAAGATTTAGTCTTGGAAACCCTATATTCTAGGGTCTGTATCTGTCAGTATTGATTTTATAGCTGTGGCTTTAGTTTCTGTTCAGCAATGTGATTAGCATTTATCTTCTTCCATTAGGTCTCATTCCCACTTTTTGAATGTCCTTTGGCCCACAATTTTTTTTTTTGGGGGGTGCGGTTTGGGCACCACTGCTCTCCGTTGGTGGGAGTAGGAGTTCCAGCCCCACTGCTGGAATTGAACCTCCGTCCCAGTGGGCCGCAGTCCCGCGCACAACCACTTCGCCACTGGGGCTCAGGCCTCCATGTGAATTTTTAAGATCAACTTACACATTTCTGCCAACAAAGCAGTGGATTTTAATAGGGATTGCCGTGAATCTATAGACCAATTTGGTCAATGTGGATATTTTAATACTCTTTTCCAATCCACTAACAGTCTCTCTTGGTGGGGTAGTATATAGATGTTAGGTCTTATTTTGTCGTCCAAGCATTTTACTTGTTGACACTCTAGTTTTTTTACTCAAAGTGAAGTCATGAAAGCTTCTTTTTATTGCTGAACGGTCCATTTTTCCAATTAGATTCCGTTTCCCTCCATGTATTTTGAAATTGCTAGACATGCATTTTATAACTGTTCAATCTTAATGAATTCATTATTATAAAATGTCCTTTAGTACCAATTTTGTTTTAAGATCTATTATTTAATACAAGGGGACTTAAAAGATTTCATGTAAGAAGTGAAGATAATTTTTCCTACATATTTTTGAAGCCCCCTATTAATATAGCATCATTGCTACTCCAATTCTCATTTGGTTAAATTTTTTTTTTTAGGCATCACTGCCCTGGTGGTGGGAGTAGGAGGCCCAGCCTTTGCTCCTGTGGAGCTGGAATTGAACCTCCATCCCAGTGGGCTGCAGTCCTGCGCACAACCACTACGCCACCGGGGCTCAGCCTCATATGGTTAATTTTTACAAGGCATACCTTTCCCAAGCTCTTGCTTTCAATTTAGACAAATTGGGCCTTTGAATCTTATTGAAAGAGAATATGATTTTATTCATTCTGCTACTGACTTCTGCTATTGTATTTTCAACACTAGAATTGGGCTGTTATAAAAAAAACACCATTTCAATCTCTTTTTACTAAGGCACATTTTTTTATACTTTTAATTCTTTAAGTATCATTTCCTTTAGTTCTTTGAACATAATTAAGATTGCAAATGTAGTATTTTAGTATGTTTCTATTAAGTCCAACATCTTGGCATCTTCAGGGGTTTTGTACTTATTGTTTTTCCTGTGTATATGCCCTATTGTTTCATTATAGTCGAAAATTGGACATTTAAAGTTCGGCCAATTCTGAAAATCATTCTCTTCCTTTCTCAGTTTGTTGTGTCTTCTTGTTGTTTTAATGTCTTTTCCGAATGAACTTGGTAAAGTGTATATTCTTTGTCGTGTGTGGAATCTCAAGTCAACTTAGTAAAGCTAATTAGTCAACTAATCAGGTTAGCGATTTTCTTAAATGCTTGGAACCAGAAAACAAAACCAACCCTAGTGTTTCTCAAGGTGCATATTAGAACATGGCTTTTAAAACGTAGGTTGGCAGTTGAAAACGTAGCCTTAGCTGTTATTCTGACCGGTGCAGTCTCAAAGGGTTATCACCAGTAAATGCTTGGAGTCTTTTCAGGTCCTCGATGACAGTTCTGCAGCAGTGTCCTTCCGGATTCCTAGAAATACCTTGCAATTTCTCAGGGATTCTATGGACTTATCACCCCCCAGCTTTTCAGGTATCTTGCTTATTGTTTGCTCCAACTATCCATCAATCCAGGCGGAAAAATATTAAGCTTGCCGACAATTGGGGAGGTGACAGTTTGCATCGAGATCCCGTGAGCCAGTTCAAATACAGCCATCTTTGTAAGCGATGTCCTCCAGGGAACCAGCAGATGGATCAGGTCACAATGCTCTTGAGAACAGTAAGTTGAAGGAGCTCTCATGGTTCTGCTTCCTCTGCTGAGCGCCAGGCTGCGTCAAGGAGGGCTTTATCTTCCACAGCTTTGTGGCGAACATGGAACGGTGCTGATTCAGGTGAAAACAGAGACTGCTGATCTTACCAAGCAAGATGTAGACGTTTTTGTTGAATGATCTCCAGGTTGCTACCTGCCTCGTCAGTTTCTGAACGTCTGTGAAAATCGATCCTGTCAAATTCTTCCGTTTCATTGCTTGTATGGAGGAACCAATGTTCAGACCTTAGTTTCTGTCAGTGAACTGAAGGCAACTGGCTTAAAAGGAGACAGACAAGAACCACAAGGCGGCCATGCAATACACAAGAGAATGGAGAAATAGACCTCTAATCATGCCAGAGAGGGTGGGAGCAGATCATGATAAAGCAGAATGCTTTATACACTAACAAACTTCCCATTACCTTCAAAAGCGAGATCTGCAGGTGGGAACCACCAGGCACTCGCTCCTTGGGGTTTTCAACTCTCGGACATCGCAGGGACAACTCTACTGACCTCTAGGGTCGCACCAACACAATGGCACGGAGTTCTGTTTGGATTTTGGCTTTTACAGTGAAGTCAGTGGCCAACTCTTGCTTCACCAAGCTTCTATGTCTCACCTTCCTTTAGGAGACTAGTGGCAACACTTCTGAAGACTGAGAGAGGGTTGCTAAGGAAGCACTTCCCACTAAAAAATACATGCTGTCACCCTGGTTTTGCTTCTGACCACTACACCTACAAGGGTCTTGCAAGGACATAGCCATATGAGAAAGCAGACTACCAAGAATGGAGTCCACAGGTGAAGGGAAAGCAAGGGTGACCTCCCTGGCTCATCACCTCAAGACTAAGTAGTGGGAAAGGAACTCAAAAGTAACCTCTAAGAGGGCTGAGCCTAGTGCCCTCCCCACCCTGCCATGCAACTTTGGCCAACAGTCTGTTGGCAGAAGTCATGCATGCCAAAGGCATGAACCATTGTGTGGGGTTAGGCTTGTCTTATGCTGCCATCACGAGACAGTCTCTTATCATCTTTGTATTGCAGCCCAGCTCCAAAATGAACTTAGATCAACTCAATTTGTAGCAAGCAGTCGAACCAGTGAGACCCTTAACATGAAGCGCCAGCCAGCCAGGGCACACGCTGCAGCCAAGCCGCAGAGGCGTGAGTGACTGCTGCCATGAAGATGAAGGGCTGACATCTGGCGTGGTTCGGCAGCAATGAACAGAGCCCTAGTAGTTTAGCTGGGGCTTTAACTGCTCACTCAACGGCTGGCGGCATGAATTGCCAGCTGTGGAATAAAGATGCAGACCTCTACTTCTGTAAATATCCACAGCCTCGGAAGCCCTAGGAGCTGCCCGACTGTTCCTGGGCTACGAGCTGAATTTGCTTTGGTTTCTGGGACACAGTCATAAAAACTGGAAGAGGTAATTTTCCCTGCGCCTTGCAGATCCTTCCACAGTCCCTGGCATATACATAACGAGGTGCCCAATAAACATCTACTGTGGTTAGATTTGATCTAAAAATAGTTACCCTGGAGAATAAAACTGACTAGAACCAATGAAATTCAGTCTGAAGTGTTTGTCCCAACTTAAAACAACCAATTTCTAGCAATAAAAAAATGTTAAAGGAGTCCTGGAGGTGTAAAGAATGTCTTGAATTTACTTCAAAAAAATGATCAGGTAGGCTAGCTGGGGAGAAAGTACCTTCTACTTATCTCCTCAGCTGTTAATTGCTATATTATCACATAAATGTATTTCTAGCACTTACAACCTTGCCTGGCACGTGATAGACTACTATGTAGACTTTTGCCATTATTACTACCTGCACACATACTATTTTGAGCACGGTTATTAAATCCTGCCATACCTGTCCCTACCCCGCCCCTCCCCAAACCTATTTATATCTGTTCTCTCATCTTTGCCCAAATTTATAATTAGCTCTTTCAAGTTTCCATGACCTTTTTGTGCTCGGGAATGCTAAGTACTACTATCCACTCCATCTCAAACCTGACTTCTACACATTGCAGTCCCTTAACACATTGCAGGCGGATCCTGAGTTTATTCGGGCTTTAATGTGTTAACTTGCAGATGGGTTTTGCATCTCCACTACTTCCCCACCCCTTCACATTGAGTTGGTTACTTGATTTTTAACTTCTTGATTTTAAAATACCCAGTCTTTTGTGTTAACATCTTTGTTCCACCTAGAACGCCATCTGGCCCCTCTCCACCTTCCTCAATCATCTTTGCTTCTCATTGCCTATAGTCTTAATTGCCAACGGATCCAGGAACCCTGTACAATCGCCCTCACCCCCACCCTCCCCAAACCACAGTCTTGTTCCTTGACAATTCTGTACCTAACTTCCTTCTGCAACACTATCAGGAGTTCAGGTGGCGACTAACCATGAGGTCAGTCAGCACCCCACACCCACCTCACCCCCCCACCCCCCTGGGGAGAGAATGAGGCTTTCTACTCCCATAAAGCTTTAGTCTAGGCAACCCGCAGGGGCAATTCGACTGTCCCCTAGTGTTCCCATGCGTCAGACTCAACTCGACGACAGTGAGTTTGGAGGAGTGGACTGCAACATCGATGTATACTTTATATCCTCAAACTACACACCAGACAAGCAATCAATATTTGAAGGCATGTGATTTGAAAAGTTCTTTCTTCTCTACCTGAATACAGTTTACTGAAAAGCTACTAAGGCAGACAAAAAGAGGAAACCATGCTTTAGATCTAATTAAATACAACTACACATCATGCAAAGATAAGGAAAAACAGTTTGCATGGGGGGAAAAAAGACACTTGATTTATTGCATTAAAAAACTTTATTTCATTTAAAAGGTCCAATAGAGGCCAAATCAAACCCCAAATTTACAGCTACACTTAGAGATCTCCTGAATTAAAATGAATCCCGGGTCTCCTAATTAAATGGCACGGTTTGATATGAGTGTCTTGTCAAAGGAGATCGTTTGCTGTTACCATCAATTTCCCCAAAGTAGTTCTAAGAGCAGAAGCTGGTATTAACACATCAGATATTTCAGATGTCACCTTTCATGCAGAAGTTAAAAAAGCAAACAGGCTTTGCTACTGTGTGAGGAGTAAAAACAAAGCAAAACAAATCACCGGTGGCATTGGTCTATAGAGAAGGGCCCGAATGCTTTTGACATACAAGGTGTAACTATAAAGGAACTAACTGTGCAGTGTTGATTCAAGTTGTCCATGTAATCACCCCAGAAATACTGGTGCTGTCCAAATACTATCTGAGATAGTTTGACATTTCCCTCATCAGCTGAAGACCAAAGGAGAAGGTTGATCAAGCTGGGGGCTAGACTATCACAAGATGCATATACAAAGCAACGAAACCGTTCTTGTAGTGAGCTAGCAATTGCAAGAACCACCTCACAAATATTTTCAAGAATAGCATCATTTACATGTAAGTGATACAGGATATACGTCCCAGTCAGTGTGAACATAAATTAAAACAAAACAAAACAAAAAAGCTTGTTACTTTATAGTTACACCTTGGAATCCATTAGATGTTATGAATCTAACCGTGTGTCTAATGAGTCTTTCTGGAAATCACTTCAACAGATGAGTTGAGCATCCTGTAAAGAGAAGGCATGGTAGAGGGCACAAGAATTCATCCTTCCAGTATTCTTAAGCGTTCTTTCGGAGGCCAGATCTGGGCTCACTGCCAGAAGCTATCAGGAGGGAGGCTTCAGTCCCATCTAAGGAAGACCTTTCTAACAGTGAGGGCTGCTCAACAACTGACAGGGCTGCGTGGTGAGGTAGAGTCACTGGAAGTGTTCAAGGTGGAAAGGTCACCCTTGTAGAAAGGACTCCTGCACTGGTTAAGAGGTTAGACTGGATGAACCTCAGGTCTCTTTCAATTCTGAGATTCTAGGAAATTCCCTCAGGGAATTCAGAGGAGAATTCCTAAAAGGAAAGAGAAAGCACACATATGTATACTTTTAGAATCCTCGAGGTTTTTTTTTCTTTTTTTCAAAAGGTACAATAGAAAATGTAATCCATTGGCTTTAAAATGCATATTCACCTTCCTACCAATAATAATTAGGAAGGGCTCATTATGATTTCTTTATATTATAAAGAAAAGATGGAATTATAATTTCTTTAAATATTTTAGAAAAAAAATGCTTAAAATCTAGTCAATGCCCTAGAAACTTTATACTTTTTAGATAATATGCACAGATACAAATACATTATTCATTAAATACAACTCACATCTGTGTTTTATTATACTCTAAAATATACAGGAATCTTGATGTACTGAAAGAGTGCAAGTAAATACAGTATTCAAGCAGTCACTATTTCTATGTACATGCTCATTAGTTCTTCAAAAATCCCACAAAATTATCAAATAGATCAAAATACTGTTCTGTTTTCACACTTTATATTCAGAAAACCAGCTGATAATTTACAATGTCATAAATTTCCAGTTTCACAATACAAAAGGGATAAAATGAAATTGGGTATCATTTCATTGCAATTTCTGGAATCTACCCAAACCTATAAGACCCCCTATACATGTGTGGAATCACTTTTGTGGGAAAAAGTGAGTTACAGTAAAAGCAGAACCACATAAATTATTCAAAAACCTGAACATTAGCCTTTTCTCCATTCTATTTGAAGGCATCTTCCCACTCTGCAGGCAATTGCTTTTTTCCCCCAGATAGCAGTAGCATGTTACAAATTTGAAATCTGAAAAGGACCTTCTTATTTTAAATCCCTAGTATTTTAAATCTTGTCTGTTACAGAAATACCTTCCAAGAGACCTGATGATATGTATTTTATGAACAAGAAGTCTGTCCCCTTTCGAATCCTCATTATTTCTTGACTCAAAAATCAAAATAAAAGGCCCCCTCCCATTATGGAGGCACAACAGCTGTCTCGGGGCTGAAGGCGCCTCATCCAAAGGAGACAGGTGGAGAGCCTGCCCTCCAGCACGCCGGCGCCGCAGCACGGTGAGGAGGAGTGTACTCTTGGATCTGCAGGAACTTGTTCTTCTAGAAGTTTGTTACATTTTTAGATAAAAATAGTTTAATTTAAAATCCAAACTAGTCAAAACTGGGCAATGATAACCTCATCTCATTCCCGCTGATATCTACGTCACAAGTATGTTCACCCTGGTTGGCTGCACCCAGTCAGCTGGTTTTCAACTCTAATATTATTAAAGTTGGATTTAAAAACTTTTACATAAAAGAAACAAAATGTAAAAATATATCTGCTTTCCCTCATGGTTTAATACAATATGAAAGGCTTTAGGATATTTTCTTTAAAAAAAAAAAAAAAAGGAAAAAGAAAATCAACATTAAAAGTAGACAGCAGTTTTTTCAGAAAAATTAGGGTTTGAATTAGATAATGCCTCATTTCATCTACTCCAGTTTCCACAAAGTGATACTTTAGGAAATAACTTTAAAATTATTTGGTCCTTTGGCAATTTGCTGTGCACTTAAATGCCTACTGTACCAAACTTTTATTGCCTTAATGCCTTTAAATTTAGTTGCATTTCATTGATAAAATTTAAATCTAGTGTCCGCATCTCTTTTACAATAGTGCTGCTTGTGCAAGCAGATTAGGGTGCCCAGTGTCCCAAATTATTCCTGGGACTGTAAAATCAAATTAAACAACTTCACAAAGCAATGTGACATCAAAGCGCTTTGCTCTGGTCAAGTCTATTTCAAGATTCTAGAAGTTCTTTTTGCAAAACTTGCCTTTAAAACTCTTCTTCCTAATGTCATCCCATCTCTTACATTCGTCCACTTTGCGATCTTTCCTCTTAGGATGAATTTGTATGTGAATAAGTAAGTGCCTTTTTTCCTGAAAAAGCACGGTTTGAAGCTTTAGTGTTAGAACCCCCTCCTTCAACCTCTGGCTCAGCCTCTTAGTACGTCTCAGAATCAGAGTCATTGAGCTCATCCACTTCGGTGTATAAGTATTCTTGTTCCCCGCCAATATTGTTGAAACTGCAATAGGAGCTGGGCTCATTCCTCATGATGGGCAAGGCTTCAAAGCTGACCGTTTTTGAGGCGTTGGTATACCGGTTAATGGAATGGAATGTCAGGGATGAGAGAGGGCTGCTTGATGAAACAGGCATCATGGTGGCCAAAATCAGAGCTAGGCAATCAGCCACATCCTTATTGGGAGCACAAGCCAATGCCGGGGTATAACCTAGAATGAAAGAGAGAATTTACAAATAAAAAGACGCATTTCATTGGTACACGAGGACATAAGCTCATATTTTAAAAATAAATGAACCAGATTTAGGTCCATAACTTTTTAATAGATTAAGAAGAAAAAGATAAAGTCTGAAGAAACCTCAGGTGGAAGGAGACCTAACAGAAGAGGAAACTTAAGACCAAGGATGACAGAGCTCCCTAAAATATCACAACTTATCCATTTTCATCTGAATTTGTAGAAAATCCTAGGCTAGAATAACAAACCATAGGTCAATAAATCTCTCTTCAGAATGACAAGTAATGATACAGCATTAAATCTTAGCTATGGGAAGGACTTAAATGCTGAGACTTCTGAATGTGTACATATACACAGTATTAAGTGCTCCAGAGATAAGACATGAGTGACTGAATGAATAACTATCAAATTAACTTTTCTTTTGGGGTCAGTCAAGTTGAGTCCAGTGAAGAAAAACCCAGTATATATTAAACAGGTGAACTTTAAAAACTTTTCATAAGTAAAATAAGGCTAACTTTAGCCACACATCTCCACAAGATAGCAACAAAGTTTATCAAAGAAGATATTTTTGTTTCAGCTGGTATAAGACACAACCTTGAGGAAGTAGTAGGAGAGAAGAGAATACACCAAGTGATGCCAAATTCAGATTATACAATATGGAATTTCAAAACAGTTCACACTTAATAAGTCACATGAAACCAGTAACAGACATTTACCAGCAAATAGCTTAGTGACTTAGTCTACACTTTCACTTCTTGGTGCACATCTAAACACTTTGCTTACTACTTACATTTACTCATCATTTAACCTCACAAGTCAGAAATTACTGATGGAAAATCACAAATCTTTATGGGACAAAATATGAAGCTCTAGCTTCTTGACACATCCTCAATTAGGTCCATGAACTTCTGAATGCAGTGCTTTCACCAATCTGCTCATCCCCAAAGAATTCTGCACTCTGATTTACACCACTGTCAAAAGAGCAGTTATGGCATCCTTCAGGGACTCAAATTTTATTCTATTTAAATGTTTCAGTTTTGGGAACAAAGAGATTTGAAGGGGGAAGATCAGCACTTTACAATTGAAATTCATGGAATACTCTTTACTATATTTGGCCAAGAAAGTTTACTTTACTTCAAATGTGAATCATCGAAAAGAAAAGCATCTACTGAGAAAAAATTAAGGGGGGGAGGGAGCAACTGTGGGGAGGGGGGATAGAAATAGACCTACTCACCATTTTCATCTACTGCAAGTACACTTGCTCCCTTTCCCAAAAGTTCCTGAACCACCATTGTAAGCCCATTTCGAGCAGCAACATGCAGAGGTCTGAGGAGGGGGGAATTATATTTAGATATATGACAATGTATTCTCTCTCTCTCACACACACACACACACACACACACACACACACACACACACACACCTTTTTGCCAAGCGGTGAAGACCCAGTGACATAAAAATGAGGTCCTTCATCCTAACAGCAATGAGCAGAAGGACAACTGCAGGGCACTGCTGCCCCTCATTCCTGTGCATGCTTAGCTTAGCATGTGAAGCTCTACTAGTACATTCTCTTGACCACACCCGTCTGTCATTTTCTCTCTTAGACTCAATGTTTAAAATAATATTTTATTTACCGACCAAAGCAAATATTTAAGCTATTTCTCTTTAAGGAAATAAGCTTGGCAAATATATAAAGGAATATAAAATAAAAACTGCACACTTCAGTGAAACAAATTCAAATAAGACTTTAGAAAAGTTTCATTTAAAATTTTTGTAATGTGGTAATACGATACACTTCTATTGACTAATGAGATTAAGTGAACAGGAATATGCTAAAAAAAAACAAAAGCTGAAACCACTTGACTTTATAATTTTAGGTTATACTATTTACATCAGACACTGAAAATACTCACGTTTGCAAAGCTGCATTGGTTGCATTGATGAGGTTTCTATCTGTTATCTTCTCCAGTATTAACAAGGCACTAGTTTCATGACCCTAAAATATAACTCACTCTTATAATCCTGGGATACCACAAAAGGTAATCCTATATAATTAAACACACCCCAACTTCATTCCATACATTATGTACCAAAAAAGCACAAGATTTTATAAAGAAACTAATTTGTACTTAGGTGTGTGTTTTAAACATGACTAAAAAAAAAAGATTTAGTTTACCAGATACTTTCATATACCATTGTGTCTAACAAGTCAGTATTTTTGCTCAAGAAGTGACAGAGATCATGAGATATTGGTGCCTAACTTTGGTCATTTTTATTTAGTGGAAAAATGTGAAATACCAGAGCTCATATTAATCATAAAAATATGTCCATAATGAGTGAAATAAGTAAAGATATATATATATATATTTTTTTTGGGGGGGGGGGCATCACTGCTCTCCGGTGGTGGGAGTAGAAGGCCCAGCCCCACTGCTGGAATTGAACCTCTGTCCCAGTGGGCCGCAGTCCCGCGCACAACCACTACGCCACTGGGGCTCAGCCCGGTATGAAAACTTCTTATACAAGATCTAGAAGTTTGAAGGAATGAGTCACTTGGCCCAAGAACTCAAGTCTACACTCTCAAAGGACACTAAGGTCAACTGGCGCATCATAGTTAACATAGTCACGTTCTAGTAGTAACTGGGGTTCGTTTAAAAGTTTATAGGCTGCGATCTAATGTGTGACTATTGGTCTCCCTAACGGAAGGAAAAGAGCGAAAAAATTCAGAGAGACATAGCAACAATTAGCCCAAAGGACCACACAAACATTAGTCTCAGATTCCGAGACCAGAGGGACTGAATGGGGCCTGGCTGCCCCCACCAATTACCCTCAAAGCATACTCCAGATAGCGTGGGAGAAAAAGGCGGCACACAACTGAGGAAGGCCAATGTGCCTGGATGAAGACTGGCAGAATCCACAGACTATGGTCCTTAAGTCACCCTGCAGGTCAAGAAATGAACTCATTCCATGACTTGCTTTTCAGTTAAACAATAGATGAGGCTTTAAGGGCAGCGATAGAATATAACTGGGGAGTTCAAAAAGGGAGCTTTTACCAAGGGCATAGTTCTGAAGGGCTTAGAAAGAATGAATGGACACAGGAACAAAGAGGGATAAGAGATGGTACATCAGGGGGATCACAAGCAGACATGAAAAAAACGTGTACGAAAACTTCTTTGCAGGGGCTGAGCCCCGGTGGCGTAGTGGTTGTGCGCGGGACTGCGGCCCACTGGGATGGAGGTTCGATTCCGGCTCCCAGGAGCAAAGGCTGGGCCTCCTACCCACCACCAGGGCAGTGATGCCTTAAAAAAAAAAAAAAAAATTAAAAAAAAAAACAAAAAACTTCTTTGCTGTGTAAACCTTCACCTAATTCTAATAGAAACCAAACTCACTGCTACCATGTCAATTCTGACTATAAGACAGAATAAGAACTGCCCCCATGAGTTCCTGAGACTGGTTATGGGCGTTGAGAGACTCATCACTGTCCTGTGGAGAGACTGGTGGTTTCAAACTGCCGAGCTTGTGGTTTGCAGTGGCAGTGTGTAACCCACAATACCACAACACATAATAAAATAGTAGCAGCCCCCCCTCACCCCCAATCCCCCGAGTGTTTACGTACCTTGCTGCAAGCTAAATGTAGGGCGGTGTTTTTACTGTTATCTTGTAAAGTTAGATCTGCACTAGCACTGCTAACCAGCATCTCTGGGGGAAAAAAAACCAAAAGCATCAAGTCCTGGGTCTACAAACACGCTTCTTAGACTACCAATTACTCACCATAGAGAAATAAAAATAGAAAACAAAAGTATTCCTCCAGCACAAAGTTAAGCACATGAAAAACCTATTTATATATGGTATGATTAATATCATTGTTATTAATTAACCACATTGAAATATCCTGTTGTGTAAAACAAGCACACCAGCAAACCAGTATTTATTTTGTGAATATTTAATAAATGTCTGATACTGTTCTAAGTACTCTGCTTTTTTTTTTTACTTTTTTTTGGGGGGGTGGGGGGGGAGGAGAACCACATCACTGCCTCTGGTGGTCATGGGCGCTACCCAGTGCCGCTCCTGAGAGTCGCCGCTGGATTTGAACCGCCAAGCCTGAGGTCCACAGTGCACTCAACCACTTATGCCACCGGGGATCAGCCCCTGAAGTTTTCTTTTTTCACTTTTTAGTGCTCTTCTTTTCTATCAATTTATCCAGCATCCAGATTCAGAAAGTCTGAGTCAAGAGCTGGTGTTTGTTAACCATGATGCAGAGTGTAGTTGACTATTCAGTCTATTTTGCAGAATATACAGTCAGCAAGGACCACATGAAAACACGGGCGCCCCAAATGACAGGTGAGCTGTAGGCAAGTAAATGATTTTAAACCTCAGGAGTTCGAGGTACCTGATGGAAAACGGCAATGAATTGCAAAATAGAAGGGCAGGGATCTAACTTGTATATAAACAATATACTTAGAAAACAAAAATTCTTAAGCCATTTTTTACCAACTGTATTTGTTTGCCCATTTTCTGCAGCCATCATGAGAGGTGTTTTTCCAGAGGAGTCAATAGAGTTGACTTGGGCGTTATGGCTGAGCAGCAGCTGTAAACATTCTACGTGATCCGTGAAGGCGGCTGCATGAAGAGGAGTTCTGCAATACGAAGGCAGTGAGACACAGGACTAAAGCTGAAGCATGCACACATTAGGTTAAAGCATCCAATATACTTAAAAGGTGAATACTAACTTCTGCCAAATAATTTAGCCCTTTGGTTCATTTAAAAGCCCCAATTAAAGTAGAATATAATATCAGGACAAATTATCAAATTGCTAAACCAACAATAAAGATAAATTTGAAAGAAACAAATTATTTCCCCCAATACATTCTATAATTTCCAGATTCTCTTATAGTCTTTATTCCTATTTAGAAAAGTTAACTTTTATTATGTTTCAGAGTAACAAACACAATTAAATGGTAAAATTTTATTTTAGGTTTAAGATAAGAGATAGGCCGGATAAAACAAACAAACAAACAAACAAACAAACAAACAAACAAGCAAACAAACAAATGAAAAAGCTGTGTTGTGGGGACAAAATTAGTTAAGATTTCATAATCATTTATATTTTCAAAAATAAAAATTTATTTTCAACGTAAATCCTCCTATACTAGGTTAGTAAAAAGTATTTTGGCTATTGAAAATAAAACTTTTTTCACACATAATTTAATTCCTACCTTCCTTTGGAATCTGTGGTGTTCACGATGCTGGCACCCAAATTATCAATTAACATCTCAGCAGCACCTTCATTATCATTTATCCTGCATAAAGCAACAAGGTTCGATCACTTTCATGGAAGTGGAATATATCTGAACCACTCAAACCAATCTGATTCATTCTGGCTTTACTTACACAGCACAATGTAAGGGACTGAAAGCATTTCCTTCCATTCTCTGGAAAACTTCCTGCTCCAAAAGGAGTTCTACACAAGTTTCATGACCTAAATAAATAAGCAAAACAAAACCATCTATTAAATTTTTTTTAAAGATATGGCCAGTGTCCATATGCAAATAAACATTTCCACAGAAATAAGAAAAAGTTCTACACAGCTTAAAAATCATCAGTACATCCAACTCATTCAACGTCACATTGTTAAGAGGTTTGCAATATAAAGTACAACTTCAAGACATGAAGTGCAGTATCATACACTTTAATTATGGGATTTCTAGGTGATTGTTGTGCTGTTTTCATTTTTAACTTCTTTCTGATATTATCAATAATGCTGTAATGAAACATAAATGTATAAATCCTAGTATTTCTATAAGCTTTCTGTGGCTGGTGAGGAAGCACACTACTAGGCCTTATGTCAAGGACCTCTGAGAGGACCAACCCACCAACATTTTCTGTTAGCAACCAAGCACTTGGGGGAGCCACCATATTCCTAGGGATGATGTTGCTGGGTAAAAAGGACAAGCACATTGGCTTCTGAAGATTAAAGCTCCAGAACTTCTACTTTGAAGAAAAGGAATGTCAGAATCCAAGTATCAATCTACTTCTCAAAGCCAGGATCTAGTAAATTGATGTATTTATTACCGCAAACAAAAGGCGCCATCCTTTATTTCATTAGTCACCTACTTTAGGAAAGAGATTTTTTAAAATATATAGCCTCTTTGATTGTTTAACATTTGTCCAATAATGTAATTTAATATTATATAATTTTCTTTCTTTCTTTTTTTTTTTTTTTGGGGGGGGGGCATCACTGCTCTCTGGTGGTGGGAGTAGGAGGCCCAGCCCCACTCGTGGAATTGAACCTCCGTCCCAGTGGGCCGCAGTCCCACGCACAACCACTACGCCACCGGGGCTCAGCCCTCTCTCTCTTTTTTTTTTTTACAGACTGAAAATTTGATTTTATTTCAAAATGATAAATAAACGAAGGCAGGGTTCTGACCACATATGACTTCAAAAGGGAGCTGTGAAATTACAGAAACAGTCCCAGGAGGGAATTTTCTTTATAAAATACTAACATTCTCCAACAAAAATTCAACCTAATCATTATCACTTAATTATTTTCATCTGGAAAAAATAGAAGTAATTTTTCAAAAACCGGTAACTTCACTATGTTGCACCTTTTTTCAGTTGTTTTCTCTAATCCAGGGTTTTCAACTAGAGGTGATTTTGCTCATCAAGGGACATTTGGAAATGTCCAGGAATATTACTGCTTATTAAAACCAATCTGCTACTGGCATCCACAGGGCTGAGGTCAAGGACATTGCCCATCCGTATCAACAGTGAAAACCTTTGCTTCAAATACCATCTCTCTGAAGGCTAAAAATCGTGGCAACAGGCTGAGCCCCGGTGGCGTAGTGGTTGTGCGCGGGACTGCGGCCCACTGGGATGGAGGTTCAATTCCAGGTCCATGGAGTAAACGCTGGGCCTCCTACTCCCACCACCTGAAGGCAGTGATTCCCCCCCACCCCAAAAAATTGTGGCAACAAAGTCCATTTTTCAGGTTCTCAAGAGCAGTCTGAATATTGGAGTGATGCTATAAAAGGCTGAAACCGTCATGGCAACAATGTCCATTTTCCTGGCTCTCAAGAGTACTCTGAATGCTAGAGCTATGTCATAAAAAGCTGAATGAAAATCCAAGATCTCCTGCCCTTCTCAAAAAAAGGGGTGTGTCTGAGTATTCTTCTTCATAAAAATGTTAACTATGTTAACATGTACTAGGCTAGAGTGTCGATATTTTCATATAAACAAATCTGCTTTAAACTCCTGGTGCTAATTCCTAATATGGCTAGTAACGATGTCATTAAAATTGGTTCTGACTCATGGTGACCCCACATACACTAGAAGAAAACACTGCCTGGTCCTGCTTTACTCTCACAATCATCTTTCTGTTTAAGCCCACTATTGTGCCCACAGTGCCAATCTATCATGTTAAGGGTGTCTTTCCTCTAGCTAAAATGCTACTGGAAAGCTCTTTGGCGTTCCCCTAAGTGTGGACAGTCCTAAGACCTAAAGACTCAAGAACCAGTGTCTTAAGAGTACACACTGAGCACAGGGGTTCACTAGACTCTTGGTCACCTCCAGCAATCACTACTGAGTGACATCTAAGTGGCAAACTCACCATTGTCGCCTAGATTATGACAGACAAAATAATAAGCCTGACTTCCTTGTTTAAAAGAATATTCTCAAAATGTGTAAAACTTAAAAAAAAAATCAGCAAATCTAAAATAGGAACAATGAGGCAAGTATTCTCCAAGTCTCGGGCTGAATGGTGATGTAAACTGAAAGTTTAAGTCTAGTTCTGTGTTGCCAGTTCTTTTCTAAAACCTGGCCATAATTCAATTTTAAGAAAAAGGGTGCTTTCTGTTCTGTTGGAGTGAGTTTTACCAGCCATAAAATAATTACTATTCAAAGTAAAACCATTTTACATATCCTATTCTCAGAATGCTAAATGATAAAATATGCTGTCAGCTATAAATACAGTATTACTCTTATACTGCCTCTGCAGTCTTTTACTGCACAAAGTCAATGTATGCTTAATTCTTTACAGTTCAATTCGGAAGCACTACAATTTTATTAGTCTAGAAATTAGACACAACTATTGATCTTTAAATGGCAACAGGCGTGCAGTTTATGAAAAATTTTGTCTCTTTTGCAAAACGTGCTTAGAGACCCTAAATTCAGCAGTGATATATGATAGGAACACACTTTGGAGGGCAGTTTTTTCTATTCAGGCCTGACAAGAAAGGTTGTTTAATAAAGCAACTCCCCAAAGACATTACAGCAGGAAATTACAGTAAGTCTCACTACCTTGTTTGAAGAAAAATATGATTACTATATGCTTTTTAGAGTGGTTAATTTTAAATATGATACATAGAAGTATATATGTGTATACACACACACACACACACACACACACACACACACCAAGCAATACAAGCCTTTGCTTTTAAACTGTTTTTTATCTCACTGACTTCTTTGATAAATAAAATTCCCATCTGTGGATGCTTTCCTACCATACTAAATGGTTTAGTTATTCTTGACAAGTATCAAATGTCAACTACTGCATTAAAAAAAAAAAATCAAGTTTCAATGCTAAAATACAGTATCTTATCAGACATAGGACCTTTTTACTCAATATGAACTTTAATAAGTTGAAAAAATAAAGAGAATTAAAAACGGTTTTTGTACACAAGATAGTCAAAAAGTTATTACTGAATTAAGTTTTAAATCGTCAGTACATTTAACTATCATCCAAGCTTTTTATGGCACCAGCAGCATGTTAGGGTGGATGACCAATAGTAATTACAGAAAGTCTTGAAGAGGAGCCATTTTTTTCATAACAAAAGAATGAACTTTCGGGCTGAGCTCCGCGGGCTTGGCGGTTCAAATCCAGTGGTGGCTCTCAGGAGCAGCACTGGGTAGCACCCATGACCACCAGAGGGCAGTGATGCCCGCCCCTCCCTCCCCCCCAAAAGAATGAACTTTCAACTTGGGTTCAAGGATTACTAAAAATGAAAAACATTGTACCTAGAAAAATACATATAGAAATATTTAATTAGTGTAAGTATACAAAAAAATCAAATTTCTCGTCCACCTAAAACTGAACATTTGCTAGAATGGCTCTCAGTGGAAGAATCCATATACAGCACTGTTTATTGGTTACAGAATATTACAGAATGACAGTTAACCTCAACCCCGAGATAAGTCATTCAGACGAATTTTAGAACAGATAGTATTTTATCAAAAGGGTATTTATACCAAGGGGCAATTTAGATATTCCATGTATTTTGAAGGAACGCTGTCAGAAATGTGAACTACAGACTAACATTCATGTCAACAATCTCAAAACACCATTACAATTCAAAACAAACTTAGAATCCCCACAACCTCTCTGCTTAAGACTTAGGTCTTAAATTTATTAGGATTACTGCTTAAACTGTTTCCTAAGATGGTGAAATTTAAGGCTCTACACAGTGTAAGCTGAACACACCTCAGGACCCTAAATTATTTTAGTTAGTGGGCACTTCATTCACTAACTCCATTTTTAATACCTTAAAAAACAGTTCCATGTGTTCCTGAATGATCCTTGTGAGCTGAACGATTCAAAGAACAAATGTGACTCTGCCCTCTAAAACAAGTCTGTTCTGATCAAGAGTAAAAGGAGGCCCCAGGTGGGGCTGGGGCTGCAACCTGAGGGGCTCGCAGTTTGAAGCCATAAACTGCTCCCCAGGAGAAAGAGGAAGTGCTCCTGAGTGCCTCTCCTTCTATGCTCTACTACAATTTCGTCATTATTGCACATGAATGCCAATGCTGATATAAAGACCTTATCTTCTGATGTGCCTGAAACATACACAGATCGAATCTTAGGCTGTGTTCTATCTTATTTCTCCTTGTCTTTTTACTCTACTCCAACTGTATTTAGAAAGTAAAGATAATCACAACACAAACATACTATATATGAAAGGCATTGGAAATAATATTTCAAAATGAAGAAAATACTTGCTAAAGCAAATGTGTAAGAAAAATGTCATCTAGTCATGGCATTAAATGCCTTTGACAGCAATGTCATCAGTGCCTCTTGCGTGGTACGTCATAGTATTTAACTCAGAACAAGGATTTTTTTTTTTAACTTCAGAAATGTATTAGTTAATTCCCAGAACAAGGATTTAATGCAGGGTTTTATCTGTTTACTTGCCATTGTAGCAAGCCCAGTGAAGTGCTGTATATCCATGATTGTCCGTAATCGCTGGATTTGTATCCACGGATGTAGCTGACTGCAAAAGTGCTCCAAGGACACCAATGTGCCCACAGGCAGCTGACAAGTGTACTGGCGTGCGCCCTTTGCTATCCTTAAGCAAGCACTTAGCACCATGCTGAAGCAATGCATCTACACACTCCTCATGGCCTGTAACTGCCTGGAAGAAAAATAATTTGCATGAAGTGAAATGGATAAGAGGTGCCACAAACTAACAACAGCAAATTTTTTAAAAGTCTTTATTCTTTCCGTATCTCAAATTAAGGCTATGCTGCACACCTAGCATTTTATCATTTTCATAATTTTTAATAGAAATGGTTTATAATCAGAAAATGAGGCGATACAAAAATTTCAAGTTGACATTAATATTTATTGGCTTCAATATTTAAGAATTTTGCTCCAAAATCATTGATCCCTGATTTTGTGCTTTGTATTTTTCAATATTAGGGTTTGAATGTCAAAATTTACTAAAAAATATACACGTATTATCTGGTAGATATTTAATGAAGAAAACTAAACACATGTTGACTCAGTTTAGGTAATATGAAATTATAAAGTGTCTCAAAGAAAATGGGAGTATCTTGGCTTACCCCTCTATGTAACGCTGTCCTTCCCCATTTGTCTTTGGCATCTACATTTGCTCCTTTGTTTAGTAGTGAATAAACACAGTCGGTGTGTCCATTGAGAACAGACAGCATCAGCGGCGTCCTGGGCAACAAGTATAGGTTCAGAGTTAAAGATGTACTGACTTTATGTATACGAGATCAGAGTCAGCATAAAATCAACACCATATTTATACCTAGCACTCATGAATCCAACCTGCAAATAGTAAATAATGTCATGACTTGTTTGCTAAAGATGTCATTTTGTGATTCAACTTCGGCACATTTAAATAAGGAAAATGATATATATAAACAAATACCCATATACATATACACATGTATAAACACATTATGCACATATATTACTTTATTACACTACGGCAAACTTACTAGTACAGAAGCAAGAGGGAAACATCCAAAAAATAAATTTAAAAATCTTAAAACTTACTGCCCATTTCCATCTTGAATATCTACTGCATTCTGTGGTTCTGCATTTCCTATTAATAGCCGCAAGCATTCTGAATGACCATTTGTTGCTGTAAAATGAAATACAAACTTTTTAGTCATGATAAGCTCAAGTGTCTATCTTTAAACACATTCCCGAGGATGTGCTTGGAAAGAGTTTCACTGAATTTAAGATGCAAGAAAGAAAATTAGTTACAGGGATATCAAAGACAGTTTCTACTACTGTGGCAGTCATATAATCTTATGTCAATTTCAGGAGGATTGGGAGTGTAGAGGTGGAGTCTAGCCTGTCAATCGGGAGGTAGCCAACGAGACCTGTGTGGGCATGGCTTTCTCCTGAGAATTTTGGGAAATCTGGCTGTTATTTCCTCCTTGGAGGCAAGAGACTTACTACCCAGGCCCTTGGAGACGCTCTATTGACAAAACATAAGGCTGACTCCGTATGAAACATTCCAGAGGAGAAGCCACTTGGGCTTATCCAGATGCAATAAGACCTCTGAAGTCGGAAAAGCCATGTAGAGATCCCTACCAGCTCTGAGATGCTTCTATCACCACTGGTTACCCAGAACTCCTCACCTACTGGCCTGTGATAGTCCTGGTGCCATTGCAAGTGCTTCATGGCTCTGGAGAGGACTTTATAGATTGGTATCGGACAGATGGGCTAATAGTGGACATAGGACCTTGGATTGGACTGGACTGGGCTGTTTCCTCAATGTTCAATTGCTCTTGTATATAAACCTCTTTCTTATATACATGTGAATGTTTATGAATTTGTTTCGCTAGTGTACCTGCACTAACACAACTACCTTTTCCCCCGCGAGCAATATATAAGGTATTTATTAAGAACAAACTTTCAACAATCAATTTTACATTCTAAGCCACAAGGCACAACCACCTTTAATGACAAAACTGAATATATAATTTTCTCATGGCAAATCATGGCAGACACTCAGCTGGCTTAATGAGGAGCTACTCTCTCCATCATCTGTCTGATTAATAAGATGCTCACTTTATTTAGCTCTCGTGGTCTTGAAGTGGCCTGGCTCCAGCCCAGAAACCTCATTCCCTTTGTCAGTAACTAGTTACAAGGTGACCACAAGGTGAGTTCTGACCACTGAGATATAAGATGTCAGGAGGGTGTCTAGGAAACATTTTTATCCCTGACAGTGGTAAGTCCTTATCCATTCCTACTTCGGTATACGATGGCCATACAACAGCAGCAGCAGCCATCATGCAATTTAAGTGCTAAGTGCAAAGAAAGGAGAATAACAGAATCTGACCCAGAGAGCGGAAACTGTTTAATAATGTTAATTTTAGAACTCATTTCTTTGAGGGAAAAACCCCTGCCATTTAGGCCCACTTTTAGTTGGGCACTTGGTTACTTAATAGCTGGGAGAGAAAGGGACCATGGAACCCAAATGACATAAAGAAAGAAAAGATAACATACCTCAAGTATACAGTGACACACCCAAATGCATGAAGCAGTGGTACAAAGCAAACAGTGACCTTTTAAGGTAAGTTACATTCTTTGCAAATTTTAGGTCCTGCCCTATAGTATGGTACTATTTGAAGCTTATAGCACACATGAGCCACATACTGATGCAAAAATAAATGTCTAATCGGAGTGGGCGTGGGGAGATGTTGGGCAGTGTAAGATATGACAAAACAATAATAATTTATAAAGTATTGAAGGTTGGTGGTGGAGGAGAAGTAAGGACGGAGGGGAATGGATGAGAAGCTGATATTGGGCTCAAGCGGAAAAGCAGATGTTTGGAGAATGACTGCAGCGGCATGTGACGGTGCTTGGCACAGTGTATGTATATACGTATTGTGAAAAGTGATGTAGAGTCCCTAATAAAACGATTAAAAAGATCTATCACTCTTCCTAAATAAAAGATGACAATAAGAGGTGGCTTCAATTATCTCATGGAAAATGGAATTAAAAAGTGACATTGTCCCAATAATTTTGTGAAGCACCTCATACGAGTGACAGCATAATCACTCACTGCCATCGAGGTGATTCCAATTCACAGTGATGCTGTTGGACAGGACAGAACGGTCCCTGTGGGTTTCCAAGATTGTAAGCTTGCTAGATGCCTAACACTTGACAACACTTTCTAAGGGTTACATTAAAGTCTAACAGCCATTAAAAGATTGGGGCTCAAATGACTAACCTCCTCTTCCGTGTGCTGAGCTCAGATTACCCTCAGTAATCTGCAACAGTGTTACAACAGCACTTGGGGATGCTCAAGGAGGCTGTATATTTGACTCATTATTTTAAAAAATCAATTCACTTACTCAGTGCCCAGCAACTACTGATAAGCTCAAGTGTACAGTATCACCGTGGAGAAAAAGCTGACCTCCAGAAAGAATCTTAGTGATTTCCCCCCTCCATGACTTGGGAGTAGTAAGATGTAGATGTCTAAATTTGAAATGCACTGATAGAACAAAGGTTTGAATTATTGAGTAGGTAGGTGGTAACAGTGACCTATACTCTTACAGTGGATAAGGGCCTACTGTGGACTGCCCAGCAGTGGTTAATTATTTCAGTATGGGTTAATAATTTTAGAGAGACTACTGGCTAATGTTTTTCTTAGTTCAATACTCATCTGCTAAGTGTGCAAACACTCAAATATCTCAAGTCAGTAAAACAAAAGATGAGTAAAGAATGTCTGCCTTTAGCATTGAACTCATTTCATTAAGAACTATATCTGGAATCAAGTTGACTACACTAGCTTGAAAGATTAGTTAGGAAACTTAGAGGCAGTAAAATCTGTATCAATGGAGGAGGAACAACATAGAAAAGACAAATGGGAATGGTTGCAAAAACTGAAGAATACAGTCATCGTCTGAATTGCATAGGTAGAAACTGTTAAATATATTCTGCTGCGCACATTCTCAGCAGCAACATCAATGTGTAAACATTCCATGAAGTCTTCAATTAGCTCTGTTAATGGTCTGTAGTTACAGATTATTTTTCTAGAGGCAGACTGACTTAATTTCACTTTTTCAGGATAACAGAAAACAGTAAGACTTTGGATCTTATTTCTGTCACCATATAGCAATTTCTATGTACAAATTTATTAATGCTATTATTTAAAAGCTTCCTCTCTGAGCACTTTAGTATCTGATAGTTTCTAAAAAGCCACTCTGGTGAAGAATGGGATTAGAAACATATTCAAATATGTTAAGAACCAATCTATAAAAATAGACCAAATCGGCTGAGCCCCAGTGGCGCAAGTGGTTGAGTGTGGGACTGCGGCCCACAGGCTTGGCGGTTCAAATCCAGCAGCAGCTCTCCAGGAGCAAGGCTGGGACTCCCACTCCCACTCCCCTCAGAGGGCAGTAATGCCCCCCCCCCAAAAAAAAAAAAAAACTAACAAAAAAACAGACCAAAACTATGCAACTTTATTCATACAAAGATAATCTCATTAACTACTCTGCTAGATTTCACATGGTCTAGCTGTCATCACTTTTAGATGAAAGTGGCTTAGTGTGCATTTCATGAAGAGTAGTTGTTTTTGTATCTGCTAGTGACACACAGCTGGTATCAAGTCATTATAACCAACTGACTACAAATCTTCAGTTACACCACCAAAAAGAATAACCTAGCAGGTCCTGAATAATGTTCCGATTCTTTTTTGTTGTTGTTGTTTGCTTTTTTGTTTTTTGGGCATCACTGCCTTCTTGTGGTGGGAGTAGGAGACCAGCCTTTGCTCCTGTGGAGCCACTGCTGGAACTGAACCTCCATCCCAGTGGGCCGCAGTCCCGTGCACAACCACTACACCACCAGGGCTCAGCCCAATGTTCTGATTCTTTAAATCTTTCCTTAAAATATCCAGTACACAGATATATTAAGACATAATGTACATCAATTGCTAACTGGAAGCATAAAGTCGTCCAAAATAACCTTAATCATTCGTAAAAAACACAGTATTATTTGTTGATGAAGTATTTTAGAAGAATTAGAATTAGAAACACAGTTTCTAAGGCAGATAGTGATTTTTTAAAAATTGATGTTAACGTTCCTTTTGGCTTCTTTGTAAGCATACAATCATTCTACCACTTCAAGTTACTGTGCTAGGAAAATCCAGGAGTAACATATTCTTGAACTGAAAAAAGATAAAAGAAATTAGGTAGAAAGTGTTAAGTCAAAATACTTGGCATACCTGCAGCATGTATAGGTGTTCTCTTTAAAATATAATCTTTTACTAATATGGAGGCTCCCTGATTAATTAGTACATCCACACATTCAATATGGCCCTTAAATGCTGCAAGATCCAAGGGTGTTCTTCCACTATTATTTCTTACATCAAGATCTAACAAAGACTGTACCAACACTTCCAGTGCTTGATGGTGACCATGATAGGCCTAGAAATAAAATAAAAATGTAAATTAAAAACTTATCTAGAGTAGGTTCCTAAATAATCTACCAACTATAAAGAAACTAAGTAAATTTGTCTTCACTATCATTGTGGAGCTAATCCAAAACTTTTATGAATCCAGAAAGTTAACTATAGATTTTCCTAAATGTCAGCAGAGTAAGCTATAGGGTTATTTTGCAAATAATAATGGTTCAAATGACAGGCGGGTATCCCCCACAAATATGCAACAAGTTACTGGTTACTGGTAATATTCAATAAATATATGACATCGATTCAACTATGCTTTTGATTTTAAGTCCAAAGTCAGTCATAGTGCACTTAAGTCACTTGATTTCTTCCATGAAGGCAACCACATCATCTCCATAAGATGCTATTATCTGAAAAATAACACTTTTGGTACAAAAGCAAAGGACTCCAAAAGTCCACTGAAAAATGGAACCAAAAGGTTAATGGGATTTCCCCATGAACTTCTGAAACCTTCTCATATTTGAACCAAGATTTGCTTAACTATTTGCTTAATTTTCAACACTTGGGAAGAGGTTTTGTGCAGTGACTTACCTAAGGAAATGTGTTCTTTGCTATCAACTGCTAGTTCCATAAGCACAGATTATTCCACAATCCAAACAAGACAAAAATCATTTATCATGATGTTCCAGTTGTGAGGATTTTGGTGGTCTTGACATTGACATTGATCTTGACATTAATTCACACTGGAGGCCGCAGTCCTTGATTTTCAACCAGTACTTCAAGTCATCCTCACTTTCAGCAAGCAAGGTTTTATCATCTGCATAGTGCAGATTTTTAAGAAGCCTCCCTCCAATCCTGATGCCACATTCTTCTTCATATAAATCTGCTTCTCGGGCTGAGCCCCGGTGTTGTAAGTGGTTGAGTGAGGGACTACGGCCCATGGGTTTGGCAGTTCAAATCCAGCAGCAGTTCTCCAGGAACAAGACTGGATGGCTCCCAGACCACCAGAGGGCAGTGATGCCCCACCCCCACCCCCCAATCTGCTTCTCTGATTTTTTGCTCAGTTTACAGATTGAAATTCCCACACAGTCAAATGTGTTATTCCACCAATTCCTGGATCCTTGGTTTTGACTAATGTTTTCAAGTGCAGCTTGTACTTCTTCCTTCAGGACCACTAGTTCTTGCTCATATGCTAATAGTATAATGTTAACAGGTTTTTTTTTTTTTTTAAAGCAAACAGTCTGTATGCTTTATATCGTCATTTGATACTTCCTGCATCATTCAATATTTTACCCACAAAATCTTTCAGTACTGCAACTCAAGGCTTGAAGCTTTTCTTGAGTTTTGGCAGTTTAAAATATGCTGAGCGTGTCCTTCTTTGTTTTCTAAGTCTACGAATATTTCATTCTATTTTACTTAAGTTTTTGTTCAGTTCTTTGACTCATCACTTCTTCCGATATGCATTACTTATTCTGCATCAGTGCAAGATTCTCTTCTGAAACCCACTTTGATCTTTTCTTTCATTCTTTCTTGTCTTTTAGAAGACCTTTTTTCTTCAGGTATGTATGATGTTTTTGTTATCAGATCCCACAGCTCTGTCATTACTGTAAAATGCAACAAATTCAGTCTTAGATGTTCTGGAAATGTAGGTAGGCAGATGACACAAACTTGCTTCTTAAAAGTGAGGAGTTGAAGCCCTGGCTGATGGTGATCAGGATTGCAAACTCCAGTGTGGATTACAACTCAACGTAAAGATCATCAAAATCCTCACAACTGAAATATCATGATAAATGGAGAAAAGAGTGAAGTTGCCAAGGAATTTTGTCTTATGTGGACTGTGGAATCAAGCTCATGGAAGCAGCAGTTGATATCAAAGGACACACTGGCTTAGGCAAATCTGCTGCACAAAACCTCTTTCAAAGCGTCGAAAAGCAGGACTGTCACTTTGAGGACTAAGGTTTGCCCCAATCCAAGCCACAGTATTTTCAGTTGTCTTGTAGGCATGTGAAAGTTAGACATTGAATATGGAAGCCTGAAGAATCCATGCATTTGAGTTATGGTGCTGGCAAAGAATACTGAAAGTACAGCAGACTGCCTAAAGAACAATCAAATCTTTTTTTTGAAGAAGTGGGTCCAGAATGCTTCTTAGAAGAAAGGATGGGGAGACTTGTCTGGCATATTTTGGACATGCTGTTAAGAGAGATCAGTCCCTGGAGAAGGACATCATGTGTGGTACCATAGAGGGGCATCAAAAAAGAGTACGGCCCTTGATAATATATGGATGACACAGTGACTGCAACAAGCACAGGAACAATTGTCAGGATGGTGCAGGTCAGGGTAGTGTTTTGTTCTGTTGTTCAGAGTTGCCATGAGTTGTAAAGGGTTTGACGTTATCTATTAACAATGATTAAGGAGCACACACCTAGATCATAAAGCAAGCAAAAAGTTGTAGTGCTATTACAGAACCTATAATAACTTACACTATAGGCTTAAAGACAATTGAAAGCAAGCTATGACAGTAGTGCATTAAAAGCCAGTATATGAGGGTACTATCTCTCTCACGATAGGCCCTCTGGAAAACCCAAGGACTAGTTAAACAAACAAACAAACCAAAAACCCAGTGAACTAAAGAATTCTGAAGTGAGAAAGATTTTAAAATTCCATGATTATTATTACATGGACCACACACTCGGGGTACTAGTTTGAGCTGATACATTAGCTGTATCCTAGCTGTACCCTAGCCATCCAGTTGCCACCAGGGCAGTACTCACAGCCAAGTGTAAAGGGCTTATTGTTGCTCTATTGTCTGAATCATTGAGCATGTCTGTTCCCGAAGTCTCCATTAACTAAAAAAACCAAAAAAACAACAATCAAAAAATAGGTTTAAAATGTTGAACATTTTATTTTTTAATTCATTTTGTAAACAGTGTTGAGAAAATGCATAGCAAAGCCATATCCAATACAACAGTTTCTATATGTACAAATTCGTGACAGTGATCATTCTTCCTGGTTGAGCAAGCATTCTAAACCCCCTTTATGATATGAACAGTCTCCCGAGAGAGACAGCACTTTTAAGATACACTATAGTAGTTATCGGCCCTTCTCTAAATTCAAATTCACTTAATCATAAGCTGATCATTGAAGAGATGTAGAAAAAAGTCTAAACCATTATGACATTTAACTCAGTAAAATTTATAAAATAGAACCATCTTAATAGTATAGTAAGGACCACATTACTTGTGGTAAATGCTTTTTAATTTAATTGCCAACAATTAAGCAATCTTCCCTTCCCATATCCACGATTTTTGTAACCACCTTTATTCCCAGTGCTATAGAAAATGTTACAGCTCTAGTGGGAACAAAGAAATAAAATTTACTTTTCAAACTTCTAGGTAAAGAAAGGTTATCTTATAAAATGGTTAATCTAAAAAAAGCCACCCTGGACTTAGAATAGAAAGGTTTACTACGCAAATGCTTAGTTTATAAAATATTCTGAATGGTTAGGAGAAAAAGGATGAACACTTACCACATCTAACGGTGTTTCACTTGCAATCTGAAAAAAAAATGTTACATGCAGGTTTAACTTAGCAAGTATTTGTACAACACAGAGAACAGTTAACTGCAAGTGCTTACTTACACAGGATTTTATGAAATTACATTCTGAAACTGTGATTCCTTTACCTCCAAAACAAACAGGTCCGTCAATAAACTATATAATAAAAACAGTCCACTGATGTGTGTATACATGGAACTAAGATTTTTCAGTCTGAAGATACTATCTAAGGATATCTAAGGAAAATACATGTTTCTATACAATGTTCTAAGTACAATCTTAAATGTCAAATTATTTCTGTCTTTTCTACTTCAATTTTAAAGTTAAATTCCTTAAAATCTATGAAGGGGCTTCAAAAATAAAATTTTTATTAAAAAAAAATTTTTTTTTAGGCATCACTGCCCTGGTGGTGGGAGCAGGAGGCCCAGTCTTTGCTCCTGTGAGCGGGAATTGAACTTCCATCCCAGTGGGCCGCAGTCCATCGCACAACAACTACACCACTGGGGCTCAGCAAAAATAAAATATATAGATTTTTCCACAAGTCTTTTTGAAACTTCCTCAAATGTTTTCTTGAAAATAAAGTTTAATGTAATTAATAAATTGGGTGTATGTGTGTGTGTAAAAAAAAGATCAAGTCTAAGTAAAGGAACCTTTAACTTGAAGCCTTTGTTACATACCCTAGTATCTATGAATTTTTAGCTTACTTTCTCCTTCAGATGTGGAAACATGGGGTAATTTGTGCATACTAAAGAATGACATTACAGTTAAAATAAAGATGTCTTTTGCAGAAATAGAATCTCTCTCATCAGGAGACACTGTGAAATTAACTGAGCCTTTCAGAATACCCTTGATCCCATAAAGACATTTATTTCTACATAAGGCATGGTCCCATTTCTAAAGAGGTTGTGGTAAAAAGTTATCTGAGGAGGCAGGAGAAACAAACGTTAGACAGAGACATGGGATAATATATAGGAAGATGTAACCAGCCCTCTTTAAGGACTGAATTTCCTTTTTGAAGGGAAAAGAGAATGAGATAAAACTTATCACTGGAAACAGGTATGAATTTAAAAGATGCAGGCATTCCCTTTTTAAATGTTCTCTTATAACACTTTGCTGTTCTGTAAAACCTACACTAGTACCTGTTTTTTGCTAATCGTAAGACAACTTAAGAGGATTTTTCACTCTGCTGAAAAAAAATAAGACAAGAAACTGGCACTAGGAAAGTTCTTTAAAGAGATAGTGCGCACTCAAAGCAGTCAGACTGCTCAGAGGTAAGCTCCTTCCCAGGAAGAACTACACTTGGCACAAGCTATTGTAGCTGTGAGCTGTCTGTGAGCACTGTATTTTATTGTTTTTAATAATAGTTAACATTGGGGCTGTGGGAGAGAGGAGGGGTGGAAACCCAAAGCCCAACTTTGAGATCCTTACCAGCTGGAGACATAAACGGTGACCATAAGCAGCTGAATAATGAACTGCGTTGTATCCTTGCTTATCCCGGATCCCTGGATTTGCATCATTTCTTAGTAAGTATTCCAGGCACCTATACACAACAAGACTATACTCAAAATTCTACATTTTAACCAACTGTAAAACAGCTATGAATGAAAAATGGATAATTATTCTTGCATTCAAATGGTATAGCATTAAGGAGCACTGGTGACACAGTGGTTACACACTGGACTTCAACCACTATGGACAGTTCAAATGGTTTAGCAAACTTAAATGTACCTGTACAGTGGACATAACTGTTATTTACAATACATTATCAGCATCACAAAAATAAAATCTCTTAAGTGTCCATCAATGGAGAAATGGATAAACCAACCATGATTAGTCACACCACAGAATGCTATGTAATGTTAAAGAATAACAAAGAATCTATGAAATACCTCACAAAGTTGATGAACTTTGAGGATATTATGTGGATGAAGTAACTCAAATCATAACAGGGCAAGTAGCAAATTAGTGCACTACTAAAAAAACTCAAAAAACATTTACGTACAGAAAAAAGCAAAACCAAACTAAAAATATTCCTTGGAAGCAAGAATACACACACACACACCATTTTTGATGATTACTAGGGACAGGTAATAACGAGGGCATACAGTGCATTCACTTGGAGAAAAGGAAAGGCAATATACAACAAAAGGGTGATCAGCTAAGGAATGACTAAGTAAAAGGAAGCCATGAAAACACAAGGAAGTTTTATAAGTTTGTGAAAAAATGGAATGAAAATATAATGGATATTTCTTATGAACTCTTTGAAACCTCACCTAGTTTAAAAAACAAACAAACCACCAACCACTCCAACCTACTTCTTTCATACATATACATGAGTATAGAAGAGACACAAACCACCTTGCTCAGTGATAGCCTTATTTCTTTTCTTTCTTTCTTTCTTTTTTTTTTTTAAGGCATCACTGCCCTCAGGTGGTGGGAGTAGGAGGCCCAGTCTTTGCTCCTGGGAGCCTCCACCCCAGTGGACTGCAGTCCCGCGCACAACCACTACGCCACCGGGGCTCAGCCCGCCTTATTTCTTTTCAACTGGCAAAAATACTTCTTTAATAGTTACTGTCTCAAACCATGCATTTATTTGCTGAATTCTAAGATGTGAAATAAAGATACTTCAAAGGAATTGACTGAATCAACACTGTCTACAGATAACATAGGCATTAGGATGTGACTAGCAGTATGAGTCAGGAAAGATTCGATGATCTTCCAATATTTATAGAAAATAGGAAAAACAGACAGAGGCAGGGGAGAATTATAATTATTGTATGTCAATTCTGACACCAGTGTGTCAACAACCCCGCCCAACTATAAGTCACTTTCTCTTAGGAAATAGCCAAGTAGCAACTATGATATTGACAGGTGATCGATAAACAATCACTTATTAACAGACTCACATGTATTATTAAATAATAGCAATTTGAAGCTATGGGGAAAAGTTTGTTTCTTAGACAATACTTTCATAATCTATGAGAATTTAGAAAAATGAATCAACCCTGTAACATCACTATCTCCTAATTTTCTTCTCATTCAACTTTAGTCAATACTTGCAATATTTTGGCAATACTTAGTACTCACTGGGTGCCACGTTCTTCCTCTTATTTTTTAATAAAAGACACCAATTTGTAAGGATCCCTTGGAAATCTAAACTCTCTACCTATAAGGAATACTTTTGTTATAATCTTCCAATGTTATTGCTTGCCTATTTCTTTCTCCCTTTCCTCATATAATACTTAAGGTTGCACCCTCTGAGGGCAGGCCAATGTAATGGATCATAAGGTGTACTTTTGGCAAGATGAATGGAGAAAGAACCTTTAATCATTCTTCCACCAGTAAAATAGATGAGGTGGTTTGTCAAAGAAGAACACAGAGAGAGAATTATGATTTAGGAACTATGAAACCAATTAATTTCTCACACAAGGGACTTGGGGAAATATAACCAACGACACAAAATACAAAAATTAAATTTTCAATTAAGTTCTTGAATGCTTCTCTCCCACCCTCATCCCCACCACCATAATCCCAATTCTATTTTACAATTCTGAGACCAAAACATGTACACAAGTATAGATAAGAGCTTTTAACACAGGGAATCCAGAACAGACAAACTCCTCAGGACCAATAAGGGGAGCAGTGACACTAGGAAGGTAAGGGTGGGTAGGTGGGGTGTAAGGGGGAAACATGATTGATGTATGGCCCCCATCCAAGGAGGACAGACAGCAGAAAAGTGGGTGACATCAGACAGTAGTCAGTGTAAGACCCCCCCCCCAAAAAAAAAAGATTATCAAGGAACATGGGGGAGAATGGGGGTGGGGTGGGGGTGGGGGGTGAGGAGCTGATGCCAGGGGCTCATCAAGTAAAATGAAATTATTTTGAAAAAGATGATGACAACATATGTACAGCTGTGTTTGACAAAATGGATATATGTAATGGATTATGGAAAAAGCCGCAAATACAAAAAAAAAATTAAAAAATAGCCACCCACATGGAAGATATTAGTTTATACAAACAATCTCTCATTCTCATTCATGTGATACTTACTTGCCATCTGTGTCTGATGTAGCTGCATAGTGCAAGGGCGTACAGCCTCTTTCATCAAGGTCATTCACACTTGCTCCTGAACCCACAAGAGCAAACAGGCACTGGTAATTGCAGTTGGCAGCAGCATAATGCAGTGGAGATCTTATGTGCCCAGGTTAACAGAAAAAGAAAAGCCAGAGATATACACCAGTAAACATGAACATATTTTACTTTTACACCACTTAGTTACAAATATGGCTTTTCTACTGAGTTTTAATTGACTTCTGCAAATCTAAATCTTTTGGATGGTTGGATACACTCCTAGAATGAGAAAGTAAAGTTGCACAAATTCTACACAGAGAAAATAAGATAAAAATAAGAGTAAATTTTTTCAATGTGTACCCACCCATTCCCACCAAGCCTTTGAGTGAATTAATTATAGCCTCAGTTTTTGCTTAGTTAACTTGCTCATTTAAACAAAGCACACACACCCCCCAAACAGTGTGATAATACAAATGTTTCATGAAGGCTTTATTTTCAGGTAGTAGCCTCTGTGTGTGCATTAGCACAGAAATACAGGGCAAGAAAACACAAAAGCATTAAAAAGAATGCTTAGCATTAACAGTAGATCAGCTTTCTAACCTAACTTTTTCCCCTAAACTAATTAATGCACATTTTTGAAAACTGATCACTATTCAGAAGAGCCAGAGTTTGTTTCTTTTTATTTCAAAAGACAATATTTATAGCTAATTTTTTCCTGGTTATGCAGCAAACGGTAATATAGAAACTAAATATATAAGACACTGGGTCTTTGGAGTACAAAACCATGATGCCAGGGCTTTTTATTAACAAAAGGAGAGGGAGAAGAAAAAACGGCAAAGTGGTAAATTTTGGTCATCTTCCTGATTATTTTAAAACATTTATTAGTGAAATGACACGAAGACATTTTTACCTTACAGGATTCTAATAGAAAGTTATTAAAAGAATGTTTTAATAGTCGTGAATTATTTTCAAGCCTCTAAAACTTCAGATTACATTTAGAAGCTCTCCTTGTTATTTGTAGTATAAAATGCTTAAGATGCTATAAATTAACACACCTGTATTAAAATAAATTACCTATAAAAATATCAAACCTCAGCAAAGTGATTTTCTTTTTGACATCACTGCCCTCTGCTGGGAGTGGGAGGCCCAGCCTTGCTCCTGGAGAGCTGCTGCTGGATTTGAACCACCAAGCCAGTGGGCCGCAGTCCCGCACTCAACCACTATGCCACCGGGGCTCAGCCCACAAAGTGATTTTAAATCTTATGGATCATTATGTCCTTCTATTGACAGCTCAAAGTAGTTACTGGGTCAAAAAGTTGTTTTCTTTTGTTTATACTCATTTGGTTTTCTGTCATCTGTAAGTCTACTGACTTCTGCATTGCTCAATCACATGTAGTAAGACACATTTATACTCGTCCTTCTGACACATACCTTGCCCCCTACAGATTCTCTGACACACGTAGTCCTTAAAGTGACACAAACAGTTTTGCTTACTATATTGACAACTCTATTTTTCAAATCAAGTCATACTACTTTCAGTCTGTTCTTGTACAGTTCTGAAGTACTCAAGGTCAATCTCTACTCTAAGTTGGTAATTTTGACTCTAAGGACATTTCCCACATTTTACTATCGATGAGGCTTGGGACTGAACAGCAGGAGGTAAGAGCCCACAGACCAACAAGGAGACACTCATTTCAAAGCTGCCATCTTTTTTTTGGGGGGGGGCATTACTGCTCTCCGGTGGTGGGAGTAGGAGGCCCAGCCCCACTGCTGGAATTGAACCTCCGTTCCAGTGGGCCGCAGTCCCGCGCACAGCCACTACGCCACCGGGGCTCAGCCCAAAAGCTGCCATCTTTTGCTGTTGCCAATGATACTCCCTGGGTGTGTGTATGCGTGTATGAATGTGTTAGGAGAGTTAGTTAAAGAGGAGAACAAAACAAGTCATCACACATATTTGTAAGCTAGTTTCTCACTCTTTCTATCCATAACCACATGTGGGTAGCAGAGTCTGTCATAAAGAACAACCTGGAGAGAGCTCTAACTACTACTGAATCCTAGGTATTGTGGTTTCTCGTAAGAAAACAAGTCCCATGGACTTTTCACAGGTCCATTGCCCTAACTATCTGGGGAGAAGTGATTAAGAGGTGCAGAGGTGCTTGGACAGGTGTAAATTTAGGACTGGCAGCCCCCAACTGTGGCAGGGCCCAAGTACCTGCAAAACATCTGTGGGTGAGATTGAACCTTTAGACATTACCAATGCTAAGTGGGTCTATCGATGACACAGTACAAAAGATGCTGAATTGTTCAGACCATTTAGGTCAAGCATGTCATTAAGTAAATAAAATTACAAACCGAAGAACTATTGAAGAAATGTATTATACCCTACCTCCCAAATTTGTCCTTTTTGTTGAAGTCTGCACCAGTATTCAGCAGAAGGTTTAGGCACTCCAAATTTCTATTCAGGAAAATTAGAGTAAGAAACTGTCAGTTGTTTCAGGAGGAAAATGGTAGGCTTAAATCAGCGTAAGTGCATGTTCTCAAATGAGGGCGCAAATGTGAATAGTACTGCATGTTCTACATTAAAATTATAGGAGAGTACATGACATAAGTAGGCATTTCTGAAATTTAATACAATTTTTATTAACCTGAATATCACCTAAGTTACAATTAAAATGATTAACTGCCAAATGAACACTCAGGTTGTCTGTTATCTTTCTGCAGCAATTTACATGGCTGTTTTAACTTAAGCATTTCCAGTATTTTTGGCCGAACAAGGGAGAGCCAGTCATATGTTCACATCCACCTCTACAATTAAGACAGACTGGCCCACTGGTATTCTCGCTTAATCACTCCTGCTCTCTGAAATGACTGTGATTTTTAGAACTGTTACCGAGAATCAGGTTCTTAATAAAGCATTTTTTGGACAGATAACTAAGAATTTAGTAGCTTATTATCAGATCCTCAGTGATCATGAATGTTAGCAGTATGCTAACTATTAGCAGAGTGCTTTCAAAATTAAAATATTTGCTTCACTCATACTAACTGCTTTGTCTTATCATCTAGTTGAAAATCTTCCATTTTCAAAATTCCCTGTTTTTATATTAGTTCTGGGAGGCAATACAAGAATCATTAAATTATCCCTAGAGTTATGATAAATATGTATTTACAGAGAAAAAAACCCCCAAAAAGAATATCTGTCAAAACATTCCTAAGAATTTAAGATCCTTAATTGAAATTCCTCCTTAAAAGATCTTAATTTAATAAATCATATTATTAGTTTATTTGTCCCAGTATTATTTTCTTTTAGAGAAAGTGAAACTTCTCTTTGAGGCCTACTTTCTTTCCCACTAACAGCCGAGAAGTTTCATGGAGCAATGTCAGGTGAGTAAGGGGCATGGGGCGAGAGAGGCATGCTATTTATTACCCCAAGCGGCATATCGAGATGGCTGCGTGAGCAGGTGCATCATCACAGTGGCAAAACCGTCCCCCTTATGACACCAATCAATCCTTCTTTGTCATACACTGTTAGGCAATCTTTTCGAAAGCTCTAAATAGAAATCTTGACCTGGTGGAATGAACTCCCAATGCATTACGACCAGTCAAGTCTTTCATTCATTTGGGAAAATGACATTAAGTCCAGAACTAAGTTTGTTATCAATCTACATTTCACCATTGTTTGAAACAAGAAAACTACTTGCATGCTCTAATTTTTTTGACAGGACTGTCCTTGTAAGCTGTATTCACCAACAGTTTCTGTAGCATTTTTCCCAAGCAGGAAACAAGACTTCACAGTGGCATGCTGTTTTCCTATATTGGCCATCGTAAAAAATGAAGTTTGAGTGAAATTGCTTTTATGAAAAAATTCACTCTGACCAAAGAGAACCTTCCCAGGAGATGCCACTGAATACACTTATTCAGAGTAAGCTGTTCGATGTTCACCTAGTGGGGAAAAGCATGTACTACAAATGCTCCACTCTGGCCCAGTACAATCCCTGTTTGTTTTTTTGAGGGGGGAGGGGGGACCTCCTTGTATTTTTGTTTCCTATATTGTTTCCACAAAATCAATAAAGAGAAACAAAGGTAAAGACTGTGACAAGTTTGCCATCCTTTTCTTTTTTCTTTTGGGGGGGCATCACTGCCTCTGGTGGTCATGGGCACTACCCAGGGCTGCTCCTGAGAGCCGCTGCTGGATTTGAACCACCAAGCCCGCAGGCCACAGTCCCGCACTCAACCACTCACACCACCGGGGCTCAGCCCTGCCATCCTTTTTTAAAGAAATAAAATTAACATACCCTCCAGCTGAAGCTGCATGTAGACAAGTCCTGCCAAAATCATCTGGGGTATCTATATCAAATCCTGAAAGACAAAATGAATTATATAAATTTACATTAAAGTATCATAACCATAAATGTCAAGAATCATCCTGCCTCAATTTCAAACAAAATTAGGAATTTTCTTTTTTTCTTGGGGGGGGGGAAGAGGCATCACTGCCCTCTGGTGGTCATGGGCACTACCCAGTGCTGCTCTTGAGAGCCACCGCTGGATTTGAACCGCCAAGCCCGCGAGCCGCAGTCCCATACTCAACCACCTACACCACTGGGGCTCAGCCCTAAAATTATAAATTTTCCAATAGCGAGAGAATTAGTGAAGAGAAAATAAATGAATGATGCTACCAAAGAAGAAAATTACTATCTAAGGATTAAGACCTTTTAAGAAAAAAATATCAGACTGTTTAAAAATCATGGGATACACCCCTCAAGGCAGAGGGCTAAAGGCAGCCTACAGAAAAACTAACCTCATTCTCCAGAGAGAGAGCTCAGGGATCTTAGACACCAGGGGAAATAGCTGTTAGTTCCAATAAACCAAACAAAAAACAGCAAACTGCTTCCACAGCATCAACAAGAAAAGAGAAACCAAATCCAATGCAAGATGACCAGCTGGACCTAACGGCAGTCATAGAAAAAGCAGACATTGATCAACCACAGAAAGAAATCTTCAGAATGTTGCTAAGATGTATACATGACACGAGTGAAGCATGACAGTGGAAGAAGGAATCAATAAGGAGATAAAGGCCAGGCACGAAAGGGAAATACAAGAGGTAAGGAGTGAACTAACAAAAACTAATAGTAAACTTATGGACCTCTCCCAGAGAATAGAGATAAGAGAAGAGACCTAGAGGACTCACAAGTGGAAATAAACATGAGAAAAAGTCTAAGAAGTATATCAGAGAAACAGAAGAAAGCCTCAGATCTATGTCTGATGCTATGAAAAGGAACAACATTAGAATTATCAGTCTACAGGAGGAAGATGCATCAAGGAAACCAACATCCAAAATAGTGATGGAATGTTTGGAGGAAAACTTTCCTAGCTTAATGAATGAAAACCGGACAACCACCCAGGAGGCGGAAAGAATGCCAGCTTTAGACTGAACCTCAAGAAGAAAACACAAAGACATAGTTGTTAAATTACCTAATTAAGAGGAAAAGGAGGAAATTATGAGTGCAGTTAAGGAAAAACTGGCAACCACAAAAAAGACAAGCAGACAAGAATATGCTCAGATCTATTAATGGAAACTATGAAGAAAAAGAGAATGTGAAGCAGCATATTTAGAAAACAGGAAAACAATGCAAACCCAAGAATACTCCATCTAGTCAAATTATCTATCAAAATTGATGGAGAAGTGAGGGTCTTCCCAGACCAGGAAAATCTCAAAGAATATGCCAAAAGGAACCCAGCTCTACAAAAGATCTTCACTGACCTAGTACGGGCCGAAGAACAACAATCACCAAGCACATACAAGAAACTGCCACACAGAAAAAACTACCCAGAGACCATCAAAGGGAAAACAGGCCTCAAAATAACTCTGGTTTAGTGATGGAAAGAAGGGGAGAATGAACCACAAACACACATGGACACAACCCACAGAACAGAAATGGGGGTAAGAAAACACCAACACAAGAGTGATAAAATGGTGTCACAGAGTGCACAGATACATGCAATAAACCTGATTATCAATGGCATGAACTCAGGTTTTAAGAGGCAGAGATGAACAGATTGGCTTAGAAAACACAGCCCCTCAATCTGCTACCTACAGGAAACATACCTCTTGATTATGGACCAAAATAGGCTGAGAATCAAAGGCTGGAGAAAAATACCAAGCAAACAGCAATACTTCCCTATTGCAAAAGGAGAATGTACTGGCCCAGATCAGAGACGAAATTAGGAAATTTCTAGAAACTAATGAGAATGTGACCTATCAAAACCTATGGAGCACAGCAAAGACAGTCATCAGAGGAAGTTTCATAGCATTATGTGGACACATGAACTGGGACAAAACCTACAGCAACTAGGGCAGAGTCTACAGACAATCCAACTAATAGCAAAAGAAAAAAAAATAATAAAAATTAAGCATGAGGGAACCCCGGGCAGATGAACCCCTCAGGGCCAGTGGCGAGAGTGGAGTTACCGGATGGGTGGAGAGAAGGTGGGGCAGAGAGAGGGAGCCAACTATAAGGATCTACAAATAACTTCCTATCTGGAAGACAGACATTGGAGGAGTGGGTGTGGGGTGTGGGGAGATGCTGGGCAGTGCAAGATATAACAAAACAATAATAATATATAAAATAATGAGGACTGGGGGAGGGGGAAACAAGGATGGAGGGGGAAACAAAGATGGAGGAGAAAGGTTGAGAAGCTGTTACCATGGGCCCGAGTGGAAAAACGGATATTCGGAGAATGATAATGGCAGCTGGCATGTGAAGGTGCTTGGCACAGTATATGTAACTATGTATTGTGAAAACTGATGTGTGAGCCCCCAATAAAATGATTAAAAGAAAAATATTAGGTCTGAGATTCGGGAGGGGGAAAATAAGAAAACGATGGGAACAATTAACAGCTAAAAGTTGGTTCTTTGAAAGGATAAATTTTATCGACAAACCTCTAGCGAATTTAACCAAAGAAAGGAAGGAACACATTTAAATTGCAAGGATGAGGGATAAAGAGGGGATATTACAACAGACCCTAGTGAAATCAAAAGGATAATCACATAGTACTATGAAGGACTGTACTCTAATGAATTCAACAACTTGGAAGACATGGACAAATTCTTGGAAAAACAATCCCTCTCTAAACTACACATATGGCTGTTAGGAACCTCAGCAAACCCATATTGATAGAAGAAATTGACAAGGTTATCAAGGGATTACCAACAAAAATTCCCTGTACCAGATGGGTTCACCGGAGAATTCGATCAAGCATTTAGGGAAGAACTGACACCAATCCAACACAAACTCTTCCAGAACACAGAAAAAGACTGCAAACTCCCAAATTCCTTCTACGAGGTTAGCATAACTCTGACACCTGAACGGGGCAAGGATCGCACAAGAATCAAGAACTACATACCAATTTCCCTAGTGAATATCGATGCAAAAATCCTTAACAAAACACTAGCCAACAAAGTACAAAAGCATATAAAACAAGTAATTCACCATGACCAAGTACAATTCATAACAGGGATGGTTCAACATACGATATACCATTAGTGCCATTCGCCACATTGAGAGGAAAAACTCTAAGAACCACATGATAATATTGATAGTTGCAGGAAAAGGATTCGTCATAATCCAGCATCAATTCCTGTTTAAGACACTCAAGAAAACAGGAATGGAAGGAAAGTTCAAGACAATACAAGCTATATATGATAAACCAACAGCCAACAAGGTAGTCAATGGAGAAAAGACTAACACAATCCCACTGAAAAGGGGGACCAAACAAGGATGCCCTTGTCTTCACTCTTATTTAATATCATGCTGGAGGTTTTAGTTAACAGCATAAGAAAAAGACATTAAAGGTATATAGCTGGGGAAGGAAGAGGTGAAACTATGGTTATTTGCAGATGATATGATTTTACACATGGAAAATCCCACAAGCTCCACAAGGGGAATAATGGAAACAATAGAGGAGTATGGCAGAGTGGCAGGATACAAGATCAACAAACATCTATCGTACTGCTCTACACATCGGATAAGTCTACAGAAGAGGATATTAAAAAGCCATAGCCAAGCACAAACTGAAATATCTAGGGATATACTTGACTAAAAGAACAAAAGATCTATATGAGGAAAACGTCAGAACACTATTACAAGAAACCAAGAGTGACCTTGACAAACGGAAAAATATTCTATGCTCGTTGACTGGAAGACTCAACATAGTGAAGATGTCAGTTCTACCCAAGGCACTGTACAAGTTTAATGCAATTCCGATACAATTATCCTCATCTTTCTTCAAAGAAATGGAAAGAATGATTACCAACTTCATATGGAAAGGGAATTAGCCCAGAATAGCAGAGAACTCCTCAAGAAGGACACAGTGGGAGGTCTTGCTTTGCCTGACTTTAAAACATATAGCCACAGTGGTCAAAACTGCATGGTACTGGTACAATGATAGATACTCAGACCAATGGAAACCCAGAAATAAAAGCATCAACATAAAGACAGTTGATGTTTGATAAGAGACCCCAAAATATCAAATGGAAGCAGATGCCCTCTCTTCAACAAGTGGTGCTGGAAAAATGAGTATCTACCTATAGAAAAATGAAGTAAGACCCTTATCTCACTCCATACACAAGAATAAACTAAAGGTGGATCACAGACCTCGAGGTAAAACCTCCAACTATTAAGGCCATCAATGAGGGAATCAGGACCAACCTAAGAACTTTGGCATAAGGAACACAGAGACTATCAGAAATAGGGAAGGACATAAACACAAAGGAGGCACAAATTGACAAGTGGGATATACTGAAGATAAAACACCTGTGTACATTGAAAGGATTTACCAAGAGAGAGCCCATGGACAGGGAAACATCTTTAGCAATGACACATCAGACAAAGGCCTCCTTACTAAAATTTACAATACCCTTAAGAACAAAACTAACTGCCCACTGAGGAGGTGGGCAAAGGATCTGAATAGAAGTTTCTATAGAGACAGAAATCCAAATGGCCAATAAACATATGAGAAAATGTTCCCGATCATTAGCCATAAAAGAAATGCAATTAAAACAACAATGAGATGTCACCTAACACTCTTAAAGACAGCCCAATTCAAAAACTCAGAAAGCAACAAGTATTGGAGGGGCTGTGGGGATACAGGAACGCTCATCCACTGCTGGTGGACCTGCAGGTAGGTAGTCACTATGGAAATCGACTTGGCGATATCTAAAACGGAAATCCCCCGACTGGACATATACCCAGAATTCAAAGGCAAAAAACAAACCACGGCCAGACATCTGTGTTCCAATGTTTATCGCAGCACAGTTCACAAATGCAAAGAGTTGGAAACAATCCAAATTTCCAACAACTGAGAAAATGGCTTAAAAAGCTGTGGTACATACATACGATGGAGTACTACATAACCCTGAAAAGCAGTGATAAATGCACGAAGCATCTCGCTGCATGGGAAGAACTGGAGGAAATTATGCTAAGTGAAGTAAGCCAAGTGCAAAAGGAAAGGTACAGTATGAGTCCACTGAGGTAAGCTTAAAAAAAATGCAAAAGGGGTATATGGGCCCAGGTAGAATGGCAGAGACCACACCAAATCCAGGGCTACATACAGTAGTAGTCAATTGAGGAGTGGAGGGGGAGATGGCTGTGTGTAATGAGAGAATGGGGCACTAACCCAGCCAAGGGGAATGTACTGTTTATATCGCCACAGGGAAAGAGGACACAAACTTAAACCTGGTGATCCAGGATGCCAATGCACCATGACGGCATGGAGTGGGGAGGCAGTGGAAGGGTATGAGGGCCTAGCCCCAGTCTCAATAGCTGGGGAGAGTTTGCTCTGAAGGTCAGTACTGAGGCTGCAGCGCCGGGCGAGGAACATGTCTGACCAGAGCACATGAGAACAAATGAAGGGGGAGGAAGAGAGTGGAGTGCATCATGGCCCACCAAGCCTTGCAGACAATATCCCCACTCAGAACAGCTTGACCAGAGAAGAATGTATGGTCAGTCCCACTAAGAAATACGGTGTCCCTTGCAGACAGAAGGCCCGACAGGGTCAATACTGGAGAAGCAGGGTCTGGAGTGCACCTGGTCTGACCTCACCACTCCGAGGCAAGGGTTTGCTGCAGAGCAGCAGGAGAAGAGCATGGAGTTCCTGAGGAAGTGTCAAGGATATACTTTGGGGCCAGGATGTGGCACCCCATCTGACGCAACCAGGGGACATTCCTGGAAGTTAATGACCAGACTTTGAACTTTTTACAAGTTTTTCTTTTGTTATTATTATTTTATTTATTTATTACTTATTTATATATATTTTCCTGGACATTGGTTTTTGTTGTTGTTGTGGTCATCCTTTTTCCTTTAGTCATTTCATGTTGTGATGTCTTGCTATTATTATCTCTGTAAGTCTCTCTAGATAAGATAGGCTGGATGAACAATCTGGAGGAGAAAACAATGGGACTGATGGTTCCGGCGGGACATGGGAGAGGGTGAAAAGGAAGTGGTGTTAACCATCCCAGGGACAAGGGAACAAGTGAACCAAAACCAGTGGCAAGGTGGGTGTGAGAGGCCTGAAAGGAATTGATCAAGAGTAATGTAACAGAGAGAAATTACTGAAACCCAAATGGATGAGAATGATAGTGGGACACGAGGAAAGTAAAAGAAAATAGATCAAAGTACTGGGAGGCAAAGAGCATTTACAGAGGTCTTAATACAGGCATGAACATTGGATATGATGGGGAAGTAGGCTTGAAAATAAATAAGCAGTCATATAGCTCAGAAGCAACAAAGTCCACATGGAAGAAGCACACCAACCTGTGTGAACCACAAGGTATCAATGGAAGCAGTTATCAGGCACCAAGAACAAAAATCACATCACTGCATGCCCAACTTCCTGATATGATCACTGAAGACAAAGGTGTGCATAAGCAATTGTGGTGAAGAAAACTGATGGTGTCCGGTTAGCAAAAGATGTAGCGTCTGGGGGTCTTAAAATGTTGAAGGTAAACAAGTGGCCATCAAGCTCAGAAGCAATAAAGCCCACAAAGTAGAAGCACAATAGCCTGTGGGACCACAAGAAAGGGATCGGGTATCAGGCATCACGGAACTAAAAATTACATCATTATATATGAGGGGGCGTGCAGATTGGGGACCCAGGGTCCACCTGCTGACATTCCTTTACAGAAAGAGTTGCAGGGAGGAGATGAGCCAGTCAGGGCACAGTGTAGCAAAGATGAAATATGCATCTTTCCTCTAGTTCTAAAATGTTTCCTTCCTACTACTATCATGATCTGAATGCTACCTTATAAATTCTGTTGGACAGAAGGACATACACTGGTACAGCTAGTAACTATAAACATGGGGCATCCAGACAGAAGATCCCTCTAGGACCAGTGGGGCGAGTAGCCATACTGGGAGGATGGAGTAGAAAGCGGAAACCAACTTTTAGGATCTACATATAACCTCCTCCCTGGGGTACGGTCAATGGGGAGGTGGACAGAGGGAGACATTGGGCAGTGTTTGACAAGACAAAATTATAATAGTTTATAAATTATCAAGGGTCCATGAGGGAGCGGGGTGGGTAGGGAGTGGAAAAAGGAGGAGCCAATACCAGGGGCTTAAGTGAAAAGAAAATGATCTTAGAATGATGATGGCATTAAAAGTACAAATGTGCTTTGCATACAATGGATGTATGGATGGATTGTATTAAGAGTTGTATGAGTACCCAATAAAACGACTAAAAACAAAAAAACCACACACAAAAAAGCTCCCACAGGATACAACAGAGTATTATTAAGGAATAAAAAGCAATGAAGTACAAATAAATGGCATATCACATGAAAAGAATATACTAAGTAAAAGAAGTCAGTCATAAAAGGCCACCTTGGATGATTCTATGTATATGAGCTGTCCAGAATAGGCAAATCTATAAAAGGAGTAGATCAGGTTCCTACAGGACCAGTGGTGAGAGAGGCAACAACAGAAGGGTAGAGGGAAGGTGAGATAGAAAGGGGGAACCGATTATAAAGATCTACATTGAACCTCCTCCCTGGGTACAGAAACCAGGGAAGTGGGTGAAGGGAGACTGAAGGGAGACATTGGACAGTGTATGATATGACAAAATAATAATTTATAAATCACCAAGGATTCATGAGGGAAAGGGAAACAGGGAGGTAGGGAAAAAATGAGGAACTAATAACAAGGACTTAAGTAGAAAGCAAATGTTTTGAGAATGATGTTGGTAACAAATGTACAAATGTGCTTGGCATGTAATGGATGGATGTGTGGATTGTGATACGAGTTGTATGCGCCCCCAATAAAATGATTCAAAAAAAACAAAAAGGTAGATCAGCAGTGATTGCTTAGGGCTGAAGAGTACAATGGAAATTAACAACTAAAGCAACCTTATGTCGAACACAATGCTACCCAAACTATCTCCAACGTCTTAACGACAGTTTAGCTTTAACTAGCAATAAATAAATAAACTAGCATAACTAGCATTATGCTCTTTTAAAATCTATACCTGTGATATTTTAAATAGTCAGAGGTAAGCAAAATGAAATCAAACTCACTGCCATTGAGTCAATTCTGACACATAGGGACCCTAAAAGAGAGGGTAGAACTGTTCCTGTGAGATTCTGAGCTTATAATTCTTTTCTTTTCTTTTTTTTTTGTGGGGGGTGGGGGGAGGCAGCATCACTGCCTTGGTGGGAGTAGGAAGCCCAGACTTGCTCCTGGATTTGAACTGCCAACCCTGTGGGCCGCAGTCCTGCACACAACCACTACGGCACAGTGGCTCAGCCCAAGCCTGTAATTCTTTTTTTTTTTTTTTTTGGTTTTGGGGGGCATCACTGCTCTCTGGTGGTGGGAGTAGGAGGTCCAGCCTTGCTGCTGGATTTGAACCTCCAACCCAGTGGGCCACAGTCCCATGCACAACCACTATGCCACCAGGGCTCAGCCCCCAAGCCTGTAATTCTTTATGGGACTAGAAAACCCCATCTTTCTCCTACTGAACAGCTGGTCATTTCTCCATGCTGGCTTTAGCAGTAGCCCAACATGGAACTACTACACCACCAGGCCTCCTTCTTGACCCTATAAGACAGGTCAGAATTGCCCCTGTGAGTGTTAACTGTGTCCTCAAGTAGAAAGCCCAATCTTTCTCCCATTGAGCAGCTGGTGGTTTTGAACTACTGACCGCAGCCCAAAGAGTAACTTACTACTCTATTAGAGTGTCTATCAAGTCAATGACTGGAGGAAATTACACTTTAAAACTAAAGACCCAATTCGCATCTTCTTAAAGAGGCTAGTAAATGATGCTCCTTTGAATACATTCATATGCAAACTGAAAAACCAAGATAGTCTTAATACTCGGGGAGCCAGGGAGACAAAGTAAGGGCAGTCAGTCCGTGGTCGTTCTACTTACCTGAAGAAAGAAGTTTTCTGCAGCAATCTGAAAAACCACTTAAAGCTGCCAGATGGAGGGGGAACATCCCATGTATGCCCCGTCTACAAAAATAGGAAAAAGAAAACACAATCATTTTCTTTACATTAAATTACATTGGGGAGTCTTGTGCCATACCCTATAGGAAATTCAGCAGTATCTCAAGAATCTCTCCAGTAGATGCCAGTAACAACAATCTCTGATGCTAACTATAAAGACCAAAATTGTTTCCATATATTTGCCTGAGGAGCAAAATTCACACTACCAATTCAACCCCTCCTGCCAATCACCGAGGAACAATACCACAAAAGGTGTTTACAGCACATAAGTACATATATTTTAAAGAAACAGATAAAATACAGCTAATTATAAAAATGTGAAAAAAGTCATAAAGTCCAAATTCTTTTCTCTATGACCAAATGAGGAACTTAACATAAAAAAGGACAAAAAGCAGTAACAACAACAAAATACATTAGGAGTAGCATGTCATCTGTAGAAGGTTTAAAAGTTGCTAATGAATGAACACCCCACCTACGTATCACAAACAAAATATGGTTATTATGCCAAGTCCAAATTGATAGGGACCTTTTAGGACAGAGTAAAATTGTTCCTCAAGGTTTTCAGGAGAGTTGACTGTCTTATCTTTCTCCTAAAAAGCTGACTGGTGGACAGGGACTGCTGGCCTGTTGGCAAGGCCGCTGTTGAAGCAGATGCGTGGGTAGAGTTATGTCTATTATCTTGCTCTCACTAACACCATGAGCTGATTCTGACTGAAGGCAGCCTTCTAGATTACCAGTGACTCTTGTGGGTCTCCAAGACTGCGACTCTTTAAGGAGGTTTAACTTTTAGAAGGTATTTTTTTTTTTTTTGGCATCACTGCTCTCCGGTGGTGGGAGTAGGAGGCCCAGCCCCACTGCTGGATTTGAACCTCCGTCCCAGTGGGCCGCAGTCCTGTGCACAACCACTACGCCACTGGGGCTCAGCCAGAAGGTATTTCTTTGTTGCTAAAATCCACAGAACATGGGGGAGGGAAGGGGAAAAAGGAGCTGATAACAAGGGCTCAAGTAGAAAATGTTCTGGAAATGACAGTGGCAACATATGTAAAAATATGCTCGATACAATTGATGTATGGAATGTTAGAAGAGCTGTAAAATGCTTTTAAAAAACAAAATGCTTTAAAAAAAATCACCGTATATATGGTACTGGTATATAAAATGAGTTTTTCAACACACTTTAAATGCAGTTTTTGTGGTAGATGCCTTGGCCTATATTCGGTTCAGCTTATACTTGAGTATATATGGTACACAGAACAGCATATACCAACAGATATATAACTATTTCACACTCCTGTTCCAATCCAAACTGTTCTTCATTTATAAACTCATTACTCTGGTTCATCTTTTGAGTTGCTGGTGTCAGTTTGAGCCCAGATAGATAGAACTTTAAAGAGACCACTACTCAAGGTAGTGAGTAACTTTAGTAAGCTAAACTAATATGTGCTTTCAAGATGACTTATGGAGTATTTTGATTGGGGTGTTAAATTTTGCAGAGGGTTCAAAAGAACCAGCCTTAAAAATCTTACATGGAAACTAATATATAAAACAGGTAAGAGTGAATAATTCTGCCCACTGTGAAGCAAGGGCTTTCTTGAAGCAGCTTCCAGAGTACGACCTCTCTAGATTTCTCTGAAGACAGTGTTAGTACCATTACCTTTCGGTGGTATTTGCATAAAAAAAGAAGTTTTCGGTATACACAATTTTCTCAGGTCTTTTATTGATTTATAATGACAGTTAAATTTTGTGTACTGGTTTTGTTTCTCTAGAGAACGCAGCCTAATACACTTCTAGATTAAAAATTGAGTGATCTCCTTCCTGACTAAAATGAAAATGAAGTACAGAACTCCAAATTTTAATTTTTTTTTTTTTCATGTTTTTGGGGCATCACAGAACTCCAAATTTTAATGGACTCCAGACTGTTTGGAGTTATGGAGACTGAAGAACCTTTGGAACTAGTGCCCCGAGAAAATTTCTCAACATTAAACAAAAAACCTTCCTTGAAGGATCTTAACATCAAACAACAATTTAGCTTAACCAGTAAAAAATAAACGCCTGAGCATTATGCTCTTTTAAGAACTATATATATGAGTTCAAATAGGACCCTGGTGGTGTTGTGGGTAACAACACTGGGCTGCAAACTGCTAAGTTAGCAATTGGCAACCACCAGCTGCTCCTGAGGAGAAAGATCAGGCTTTCAGCTCCTGCAGAGCTACAGTCTCGGAAACCCAGAGGGGCAGTCTACCCTTTCCTATAGGGCCGCCAGAATCAGATGTGACTTGATGCCGCTGAACTGAGTTTATGACATCGAAGTGTCAACGGCTATGAAAAGATTAGCTACAACCCTTAAAAGAAAGCCAAAAGGAGAGTGAAAATGATCATTTAACTTGAGAGTGCAATCCAAGCACTGAGCAATGTATGTAGAAACAAATGAATTGGTTATGTTTTCCTTTGTACACTCTCAAATAAAACAATATAAAAGTTAAAAATATAAACCAAAAAGTACTACAAAAATTACAAGCTCCAATAAAAGCTGCAAATTCTGGGGAGAATCAGGGTAAAAACAAACAAACAAAAAAACCCAAACACAATAGACTGACCTACCAAATAAAGTTATGTTCACATTTTATCCCATCATTATCAAAAATATATAAAACATAAGCTCAAACAATTAGTATAATATTGAGAACAAAATTCTCCCTTCCATCTGTACTATCTGGAAAAGTTGAATACATTTTCCTCTGTGTCTCTGTCAGAGCTCTCAACATTGTGCTAAGTACTACTTACTTTGCAGTGTCAGCACCACTTGTAATAAGAGTGTTGATTAGCAGCTCGTGGCCATATCGAGCTGCTATGTGCAAAGGGGTGTTGCCATTCTTATCTTCACAGTCAATTACAGCTCCTGCAATAAAGAATGTATTGTGAGACACTGGATTCCATAAAGGTCAAGTCCATTACATGGAAAATAATATATGCTTCTCAAGTACAAACTAATAGATCAAGCAATTCCAACTAGATTTAGTCAGATTACATTTCTTAGGCCAAGCACTAGGGCTAGAAATTTTATATATTGTTTTGTAATCTGAGCATAAGACTAATAGATTTTCAGTTTACAAAAATGTTCTAGGATCTTTAAGTTTGGAAATCAATATATTAAAAGGAAAAGAACAGATTTTCTTAAAGCATATCTCAGACCTCTAGTTTCTATACCCTGAAGTATAGAATATAGTGCTTTAACATGAACCTACTCCTACACTTTCCCTGTAAAACTGCAAGACCTCTTTGAGAACTACTAACAAGTCCTTAGAACATGGTTTGGAAATAATGATTTAAAGGGATACATCTTAAATTTCCTTTTATTTAAAAGTCTAGCTGACTTAAGACTAATTCAAATGCAAAATACATGCTAACAAAAATAAAATCCTGGCATTATTTAAAACAATCAAGAGAATAACGGTAATAAATGCAAGACTTTTCTTAATATACAGAAAACAGTTTACAGCAGTTTTATGCTTAGCAATGCTTAAAGATAGCAATAATTAACTGCTAGCAATAATTAACAGTAATTCAAGGGAAACAAAACAAAAATAGATGAAATATAAATGACACGTAATATTTTACATTTTTTTTGTTCTACATTCTTCTTACTTGATGTTCATGATATATAAAAATCAATTAAAAAAGTCTATAGACCCTTAAGTCAATTGCTCAATGCCATTCATTTTGAGGGAGTTCTTACAACATTTAAGGAACAAAATCAAACAGAAATACTTTTTTACCACTCTGGATAATGGTTTGTGATCTGGAGAATCTACCATGAAGGGCAGTCATGTGCAGGGGGGTTTTTCCATCTTTGCTCTGAAATAATTGAACAAAAGCATCTTAAGATAACCTTATTATATTCATAGTACATAATGCTGTTTCAAGCATTTAATTTAATTGAAGCCAATAGAAGGAAAATATAAATGAGGTCCTTTGAGACCACTCTGACTCATGACAGGGCATATGTGACAGAATGTAACTTGTGTCTACAAGGTTATTTTCCAGAAGTACATCACCATGTGTATTTCTGAGGGGCTGACACATCCAGTTTTCAGTTGGCAGCTGAGTGTGTTTTAACTATCTGCACCAGCTGGGGTGCTATTGGTGCACCAATAGCTTTCAACATTAGGAACTAATACTTTTTTAAGCACGTGCATCATAAAGTACAGAAAAAAAAAAACCCAAAATTTAAAAAGCCCTAAATATTATTCTGATTTCACAGGCGGAGAAACTGAAGCATAAGGATTTTAAGTGATTCAACTGAGTCACATAATTGAAGTAGTAGCCAGGAACATTTTTTTTAAAGCTATGCATTTAAATTTTTTAACAAAGTCTATCATCTTCAAAGTACTCTCCATGACATTTAACGCATATGTCAAATCTGTGGATTCCATTATTGGACACAGTTTTCAAACTCATCTGTCTAGATGGCTGACAGCAGCTCCCTCATTTTGACCCTGGACCTCTTCTATGTTGTCAAATTTCTGTCCTTTCATGTCCCTCTACATTTGCAGAAATATAGAGAAGCTGCAAGGTCAGGAGAGTGATGTATGTGAGGCAAGAGAAGCATGCTGTTTTTTGCTAAAAACTGTTGCCTGCGATAGCTAAGTGAGCAGGTGCTTTGTTGTGTGGCAAAACCAGTCCCCTTCCCCCCCGCCCCGCCACAAATAAGGTCTTTTTTGTCACGCACTATTATGTCATCTTTAAGAGGCTCTAAATAGAAAGCTTGATTAACAGTCTAACCTGGTGGAAGGAACTCCAAATGCATAAGTTGACATTTCTGTCCTTCAGGAAGTTGGTGAACTTCCAGAGTGAGGTCTGCCATCAATAGCTATGCCACCTTTTTTGAAACAAGAAAACTACTCATAGTGCTGTCCCTGTAAGCTGTGTTCAACATCACAACAGTTGTGCGGCATTTTTCTGTAGCACAGGGAATTTGACAGCTGCACACCGTTCTCTTAAACTGCCATCAAGAAAAACAGGTTCAAGGGAAACTACGTATATGAGAAATTTTACTGTGATCAAGCGATGCCACTGGGTACACTAACTCGGAGAGTTGCTGGATGCTCACTTAGTGGGAAAAATGCATACTACAAAAGTTCCACTCAGCTTTCCATTTTTTTTTCTTTTTTGTGGGAGTGGGGGTGGGGTGAGAGTATCCCCTCATCATACTGCTTTCACCTTAGATTCATCTTGTGCCTAACTTTGAAACCTGTCTCACTCAGTTAAACCTTTTTGGGAAGAGGTTCTCCATTGCTCATCTTGAATCATAGCTTGCTGCCCCCACTCCCCTCTGTCAAGAATTAGTTTGAGGGGAGGAGAGGGAGCCAGTGCGGTGGGACTATTATTGTACCTTTAAGGGAAAAGGTAATAAAGAAAATCCTTTGGTAGTAAATAAAATTACTTGAAATGGGTCTTCCATCCATAGTCTTGCTAACTCCCACCAAATGATTGGGTGGAAGCATGCAAAGACGATTTATGAAACTATAATAGAGGAGACTTGTGGTTTTTGCCACTCTCCGGGGTATAAAAATAAGCCTTAACAAGTAGAAAGAGAATCCCACAACCACTAAGAAATAAGAGCCAGGAATGAAGTGCACCCGAGATCCCTGTATAAAGAATGGGGATAGAGAGAGTATTGAGACCATGAGACGAGTTATGGACTTTCAGACCCAAAGGAAGAATAAAGTTGAGTGTCTTCAGCAAGAGGCTGGCTTGTACAGAAGAGTGCCCCTTGGGAATTTATCAACACTAAAGGAGTTTTACTTGCCCAAGCAGGGTAGGTTAAGGGACTGAGTAGTTGGGAGGCCAAGGACCAGAGAGATGTGTCTGCCAGCATAGCTCAGAAGAGGTGCTCTGGACAAAAGAATGGTATCTTTAGCATTTTATAACATTAACTTAACCTGCTAAGTTTCCCTAATAAACCCTATAATCATGATTATTATCTTTGTGGCCACTACAAGGGATTATCAAACTAAATAAAGATACTCTGGGGTGGGATGATTGGTGTCAAAATAAGATAAAGGAGGCTAGATGATAGAGGCTTATGCGACCTCGGCCTCATAGGAATCATCTTTGGGTAGATATGGAGTTAGTTTCTTCTGTTACCAGAGGAAGTCATTCAAAGAGTTTGTTTTATGGGCCATGGTTACCCAAATAGCAAAATTGTTCAGATATAAATAAGCAGTACAAAATTATTATCAATATTTTTGATGGGTGATTTGGGTGAAAATGAAAAATTTATAAATGCATTCTCAAAAAAATATATTTTAAGTCTAAGCATAACAAAAGTTCTTTATAATATCCCAAGGCTTTCATTTTTTCAATCTGATAAGCATAAATTTTGTGCCTTTGCTGGGAAGAAGGCATATTCAGAGAATGACTCGAATTACAGATAACCTTTCTGCTGCTACAGCTGTTATACTGAGACAGTGGCTTATAAAAAACTAGTTCCAAATGGAAAGACAGGATTTGTTCAATGGATGAATTGATGGATACAGAAAGCAATGAAAGCATATTAGAAAAGCTCTGATTATACATTATGAAGTAGAAATGCTCAAGCTGTTGGCAGCACTGTGCTTTCTCACAGAATTATACAGCAAGAGTATATTTATCTTGGTTCCCAAACTTCTTCGTACAACCCAAATACCCTCTCCTGTGTCCAAATAAACAACAAAAAAACTATTCTTTATGGGAAAATAGATAATTTGCTTTCCCACCAAAAAAACTCAAAGCAGAAAAATTGAAAGAACTGTAAAGTAAACATCCATATACATATCAATTGATGTTACCACTAATATTTCCTATATAGGCAGTCTCTAGGTTAGAAATGCCTGACTAACAGACAACCTCTGATGAGTCCCTTAGTATTTAATGTAAATTTGCCTACACTTTTAAACAGTTGAACCAACCCTCCACTCACAACTTCTTCCCGACAATCATCTTCATTTGCTGCATGTGCACTTATGAATCATAAAAGAAGCTCCGAATCTTTTCTGGCAATAAAGAAGACTATCTAGAACCATATGCACCTGTTTCGATCCAACTACAAGTTCCACTTAAAGACACAGTTTGGAATGGATCTCATTCATAACCCCGGAAACTGCTTTTATATCCTTTACACCACAGATCAATTTCTCTCTCAATCACCTGAGTCTCCATTTTAAAGTTAGTTACAAGCACCAATAAGTCACTGCTAAACAAGACCACACGATAACCCTTAATTAAGAGTGTACCGTTTTTAAAGTTTTCATTCTTCTTAGGGAAAAAATTTATACCCAATAACGTGTAGGAATCTTAAGTATATCATTTTATGAGTTTTGAGACAAGAGCTTATCTCATAAACACAAAGCCTTGTCAAAATAATGAACACTATTCTCAACTATTGTTCCTTCCTGGCCTCTTTTAGCAGTCAACTCATTACTCTCCTGTTTTTACAACTATATTTTTGAACTTCATATAAATGGAACACAGTAATAAATATTTTTGTGTAAACTTTCACTTAGCAAATATTTTATTTTATGCCCTGGTGGGAGTAGAAAGCCCAGCCTTGCTTCTGGAAGAGTTGCTGCTGGATTTGAACCATCAACGTTGTAGGCCACAATCCCGCACACAGCCATTGTGCCACCAGGGCTCAGCTGCAAATTATTTTTTAAAATTTGTCTGTGCTGAGATTCTCAGTAGTTTGTTCCTTTTACTATGAAGGGGTATTCATTATTGACATTGTTTGAGAGCAATTTCCTACAGACACAAAATATGGATGCTGATTTGTTTCCTACCTTCGTGTTGACATCAGCCCCATTGCCAACCAGAAGTTCTAAACACAGCGCTCCATGTGTTGACGCAGCAGCAAAGTGCAAAGGTGTGAACCCTTTCTCATTCTTTTGATTTACATTAGCACCACTATCTATCAGTTCATTCACTACAACATCCTGTCCATTATAGCAGGCTACGTGAAGAGGCGTATTTCCATAGGCATTTGGTTCATTCATCTATTAGGAAAGAAAAAAAATAAACGTCAGACTAGCCTTGCTAATTGTCACTACTTGCAAATGAATTACTTTATTAGCTTTGTAGTTGCATTATAGACTATCAATGTGAAAAAAAGTTAAACAGATGATACGTAGAATTCTAAAGTTCTTTTAAAATAATGAAAATTTACAACAAACATGCTGATGTCAAAGAGGTTTTGTAAATGCAGACAATATACTTCATACTTCAGGGTACAAAATTCAATGACCCAAAGATATATTTTAGGGAAAAAAGAAAACACGTAACAATGTATTTTTAAAAGCCATAAAGAATACAAATGGAACGTTCTAGGATATATTCAACATGCATACTTCCAGCCTTTTCACATTGCAGGGATCAAAGTCTGTTATGCAACAAAAAATTTAGCCTTGCTTAAGGTTTGGCTGATAAGAATGTCCTTGTGTAGGGTGGGTACTATTGACACAATGAAAAACAACTATGTGACTTGCGGTGGTGATTTTAATGTCCACTCCAGGTCATTATCGGAGGACCTGCAGACTCAAACCAACTACGAGGCAATCAATCAATAAAGTTTATCTACATAGGTAATAGAGCCTTAATTACAACTCAGAACACCAAAGTTAAGTGAGCTTTTGTGGTACTACTTCATGAATAATGTTCCACATCAATATATCAATAAACGGAAAATGTGTCCACAATCCACTCAAAGTGGACGTGCATTTGGACGAACCTTTGCCTTTGGACCTTAATTTGCATCCCATCCATATAAAAAAAAACTGTAACCACGAGTCTAACAGCTTTCAGTGAGTTTGAATCTTTTGAGCTAATTACCAAATTGAAGGGTGGTAGTTAGAACGGAAGGTAGTGCTGGATGCCTAAATTTGCAGGTGGTATTAGATATGAGGGTGGTATTTTATGCCTCCACTTAGGTTAATATTTTCTTTTCTGATATCCTTGGGAATACAAATTAAATAAAGCGGGAAAAGATCATATACTTCATTTAACTATCTAGACATCATTTCTACAACATATTCTTTCTTTCTTTTTTTTTTTTTTTGGTGTGGCATCACTATCCTGGTGGGAGTAGAAGCCCAGCCTTGCTCCTGGAGAGCTGTTGCTGGATTTGAACCGCCAACCCTGTGGGCTGCTGTCCCGTGCATAACCATTATGCCACCAGGGCTCAACACATATTCTTTTTATTTTTTTCATTCATTATAATCTTCATTTTCTAAAGAAGTCTTTCTATATAAAGAAATTGTCATTAGGTATTGGCAAATCACTTATAACTCACAACGATGTCATGTACAACAGAATGAGCCTATTGTTGTGGTCACTGTGTCAATCCATCTATTTGAGGGTCTTCCTCTTTTTTACCTACCTTCTACTTTAGCAAGCATTACTTTCCCAGGCAATGGTCTCTTTTGATAACTTGTCCAAAACACGTGAGATGAAGTCTTGCCATGCTCTAAGGAGCATTCTGGCTGCTATTTCTTTCAAAATGGGTTTCTTTGTTCTTTAGGCAGTCCATGGTATTTTCAATATTCTTTGCCAATACCATCAGTCAAATTAATTGATTCTTCTGAGATCTTCCTTACCCAACTTTAACATTTAGCAATTAATCGTTCCAATTTGTAGTAATATGCTATATCACATTCAGGAAACAAACACACTAATACTTGGCATTATATGGTTCTACATCCGATTCTTTAGTTAGAAGACCATTTTGCCTCTAGTATTACTTTACAAATGTTATCGCAGTGCCAGTAATGTAAGTTTCAAAAAGTTGCCTCATTTCATTAACCTCTATCAGAGTGGGATTATGGCAGCCTGTTGAAGAAGTTACAGAAACTGCAGGTTAAACTTTCATCAATGCACTCTACAAGAACCTACTTAACTGTGTTTGGGCTTTCCCAACTCCTTCTCATGAATCCTGCACTTTAAAGAACTACTAGCTTGATTTAGGGAAAGTAGTTCACATGGTCCTTTAAGAGCCAATACAGTTCGAAAGTTTTGCCATGTATACATCAACTAAGCTACTGCCAACCTTTATCTACAGGTTTCCCCAGCTAACTGGAGAAAATATATGAAAACTGTTGTAAGCCAAAATGCTGTAAAGAAGTAATTACTATTACTGGGAAATAGTAAAAATTTATAAATGGGAAAAATTGTTGAGCATTCCCAGACTTACCCAATCATTTGAAGTAACACACACAAACACACAGTGTTCATAGCCATAGTTCAAAACGGATGGCTTCATACCAATACACTGAGTACTGATCCCAGAGAACAGGGTTGATGATGCCATTCTTGCAACATTAGAGTCTTGCTTCTTTATGGGCTCACTAATTGCTAGTTTGTTTTCATCTTTTTTTTGTAAAAGTGCTATAAAGCGAACTTTTTAAAAGCAGCAGGCATATCTATATCTCCGCCACACCCCCCCCCTTTTTTGGGGGGGATCACTGCCCTCTCATGGGAGTGGGAGGCCCAGATTTGCTCCTGGAGAGCTGCTGCTGACTTGAATCGCCAAGCCAGTGGGCCGCAGTCCCGCCCTCAACCACTACGCCTCCGGTATACCTCAACCTATTCCCCCCTTTTGGAAGTCCTCCTCTCTAGCAGAAGTATACTTTCTCTCCTAATGTGCTGCTTTCAATTTATTTTAAAGAACCAAGTGAGTTTATGCTAAGTGTAGAAGTGAGTCTATACTGTGTAGAAGTAAAAGTGTTTAAAGATGATCTGTGAAAATATTTTAAGCTATCTCAACTAAGAAATAAAAAAAATTCAGATAAAGAAGTGTCCCTTCCTAAATAGATGCATATAGAGGAATACTTTTTCTCGATAGGCAATAAGCATTTTGTTAATTTGAAATAATTTCTGCCAACAAGGTACAACAAAATGAAAAATGCTCCATAATTTTCTACTACTCAACCTATATATGTATGTGCATAAATACAAATACCTACATCGACTCCAAGATCTAGGAGATACTTGACTACACTGATCATGCCACTTGAAGCTGCTGCATGAAGAGGTGTGTAAGACTTCTTATCCTTGCATGTCACTTCTGCTCCATGTGCCACGAGTAATTTCACTACTTCAATGTGACCTGAAAAGGAAGAGAGGGTAAATATAAAAAGTACTATTATTTTTCTGTAGCCTTGAAAGTAAAAATGCACATTAGATACATAATGTATGACAGTCTCATATGAGGAAGAAAAAGGCAAGATTTCTGGATAATATAAAATTAAATCTGGGGAAAAAATAGATGGGGTGGTTTTATCAACGATAACTGTAATTTATAATCCTAAATCTGTAATTTTTTCCTACAAAGTCTTGTTTTCAAGGTTGATTTAACATATTCTTATGCTCTGATGCCTGCTTATATAATTTATAATCCTAAATCTGTAATTTTTTCCTACAAAGTCTTGTTTTCAAGGTTGATTTAACATATTCTTATGCTCTGATGCCTGCTTATACCTAATATTGGCACTAGTTTTTATTTTTTTCTTGACTGTGAAGATAGGTCAGTTTTTGCAGTTTCTTATTGAAGATCTGGTAGTGGTATTAGTTTCTTGAAAATGTTAGATTTTTAGAAAATGCAGTTAAAAATATTTTTCCTTTCATCTTTGCCAATTCTCCCTTACCAACTCTGATACTTACACATTATATTAGTCACAGTATGCTAGGTTACGTTGTGCTGTGGTTAGAAACCAACTCCCCAATTCCAGTAACTTAAAAACCTCTAACTTTATTTCTCATTGACACTATGAGAGGTTGGCAAGACGCTGCTGCTCAGTCATTCAAGCAATCTTCTTGAATGTGGCCAATTTCCATGGAGGAGAAAATAAACTGTACAATCACTTAACACAGCAATTATGTGCTGTAGCTCAAAAGTGATGGTACTTTCAATTCACAGACCATAATACATCTTAAGACACACCAAATCAAGAGAGGTCTAGGAAAAACTGTCTCTGAAGATGGGAAAATCACTATTCTCTTCTTTAATTTAACCAGATTAGATTTTCAGTACTTTCCCTGACCCCTCGTGATCCTTATTCTGTGCCATTTTTCACGCACTGTATGCTTCAGTGTCATCCCAATCACTGTTAGGAATCAATCAAGACCCAAATCAGATTCCAACTTCCTTGATGAACCTAGTCACTGTTTTTCCAAGAAGTCCTATATGTGAAAAGCACCAAATACTTATGATTTCCACCTAACAATTACACATTGCCTTGCAATGTTTTTATGTCTCAATAATTACTTAACCAACTTTCCCCTTTTTCTTCAACTTTTATTCTTAAGTGCTAATGTCCCCCCCCCGCCCCCCAAAAGTTATACAACCTCCAAGACAGAGACTATATTATATATTCTACTTCGTGGTCAGGCAGACAGTCATGTTATACACAAAATTGGTATGCAACAAATATTTGCTACATTTGTTGTTCATAACATCATTTTTAATGATCAGTGGGACATGTATAAGTGCTCTACATACGTATTTTGCTACTCTTTTATATTGGGATGTTAGTGTTCCAACATGGAATAGGTGCTGACAGAGATATAACTTTATATAATTGAAGAAACACTCCCACACACTGCCCCTGAGTCGGTTAAGTCACCATGACCCTGTATGGGTTTCTGAGGATGCAGATCATTATGGGAGCAGACAGCTCTTTCTCATTTGTAACCGATGGTGGGCTTGAACTGCTGACCTTGCACCTGGAGTATTAAGAGCATGTAAGTGGGACAACTATGTTGCAACTATTGGTTTCTCCCCTTCTAGTGGAGAGAAAAGTGACAGAAAATCGAAAGACATATGGAAACTCTTAGCCCAATGGACCAATAGACCATGCAAACATCAGACTCTACAACCCTGAGACCCAGAAAACTAGAGAATGCCAGTTACTATTACCAACTTCTCTTGAAAGCATCACAAAAAAGGTCTTGGGCAGAGTGAGAGAAAATTGTGAAATATGGACCAGATCTCAAAATCACAAAACAGACTAGGTTTACCGATACCCTCTCCTCCACCCTGTAAAACAAGAAACACAGGAGAAAGTGGATATGGGATGATATGTTGAGGGGATTGCAATGGATGAATTAAGTCACAGCATAAAACCGATGATCTGCTCTGTAAGCCTTCATCTAATTCACACACACCCATAAAAAAGCAAGTTTCATATTTCTTCAAAGTATGAAGAAATTCTGAAGTATGTTATTAATCAAGGTAGTTAATATTCATTCAGTAATGTCCATGTGAAGTCATCACGATAAAAAAATTTGAGGTATAATTTGACTAGATACTGCTAAGAGTACTGAAAGCAGAGAAATACAATTTAAATATACAAGGATCTTGATCAAGGCAAAAACACAAGGTGAGGAGGAGGCAATAATGCATTTATTTTGGGGTAGAGAAGGTCAGGAGTTATAAACAAACCTGGGAAAATGAAACTGCAAGACTACATGAGGTCACTAATGCCTCTTGGATGTGTAATTGGATTTCATGTGAGCAATCAATGGCTTTCTACATACACATTGAGCACTCCTGAATATCAGGAATAGCTGAACAGGGTTAGAAGTGAAGTGTCCACGCTTTTCTCGATTGATATATGCTTCAAGAAAAGAAAAGAAAAGCAGAAGTATGAATCTGTGAATGTACCTGAAAAGTGCCAACTCATAAATTAGGGACACAAAGTCATCTGAAGGCCCTGAGATACAAGTACTCAGATATTCTGTAAGCTCAACTAAAGGCAACTTGGGAATTCCCGAATTTTAATTCCAAGAAGTTACTAGTTAAACCTAATTTTTGGAGCTAAAAGAACTGATTAGGCTCTGCTCAACATGTAAAGTCTATGAGTTGTACAATTTTAATTAAGTCTGGCTAGTTGCTGCTAAACTATTTTGAAGAGTTAAGAGATGATCACTTCTCAGCCTTTTGGCTAAGATCAAGTGAAGAGTTCACAGACAATAAGGTATTTTTAAAAGTACTTCTGACAAAAGTGGAAAACTCTACAGGCCGTGGAGAGGGGAGGACTTCAGGAACCCTGTAGACTGGTTTCCAATTGTTTTACCTATAATTAACAAAACGAAGTTGCACATGATGTCACAAAAAGACAATGACTTTTGGCTATCAAAATGGAGTCATTGTGATCACACACACACACACACACACAAACGGAGCCACAGACAAACATGTTGACCTTCAGGAACTTTCACTACCTTTTGATCTTTCTTTATACCTCACATTAAAGGCTAAACTTGTCATTCAAGATGAATTCTACTGCTCATAGTTCTATTATACACAAAAGGTTTTCCTGGTCTATCTGTAACTTGTTTACTTTCTTAAACTTTTCTATCTTAAAATTATTAAAATGGGCTGAGCCCCGGTGGCGCAGTGGTTGTGCGCGGGACTGCGGCCCACTGGGATGGAGGTTCAATTCCGGCTCCCAGGAGCAAAGGCTGGGCCTCCTATTGCCACCACCTGAGGGCAGTGATGCCTAAAAAAATAAAATTAAAAAAAAAATTATTAAAATGGTTTTAGAATTAATGATCTACTAAATCTTACTTTTAACTTTTGTTTTCTAGTGAGACTTGGAAAATCAAAACCAAGACAGGTGGAGTACCTGATATGCTTATCAAAGTATCTAAGAGTATTACTAGTCAGATTTTCTGTAATTAGGTAGTACAAAAGGCAAATCAGAAAATGATACACATAATATGTATGTGTGAGTTGATATGGGCCTTTTCCGAGGCTAACAGAGCTAGAATCACAGAGCTAAACTATAACCTTTCAAAAGAAGATGAAAAGTCCTCTCAACTTTTCAAAGGGAAGAGTTCTTTCAGCTCTATTTTAAGAAACTGCACCCACAGTGTCAATAGTGAGAGATGAAATCCTAGCCTTGCAGGATTTGTGAGGCTTATAGTAAGTTATACTTCCTCCATGTGCAGAGACCTACTTCTAGCTGCATGGCCTCACCACCCCCAAAGCAGCAGGTCTACTCTGCTGTTTTTGTGCATTTCATTATCCTGAGGTAGGATATTTCCCTGGCTATCCAAATGATCTCAAGATAAACTGAATAGGTTTTGGGTTGTCTACCCAGGTCTACTTTCTTCATGAGCAACACTATTTTTATAGTGTAATTTTTGCAAATCATAAAAAAATTTTAAGAGCACATTATCATGTTACAACAGAAAAGTTTGAACCCTAAACCTTAGGTTCTTTCTGTGAAGTTGCAGTTGTAGAAATCAAATATGAGGATGCATATTTAAACTAGTGCTTTGCCAACCAAAATAGATGCTTAATGTACCTCCATAATTTCGACCTTAATATTTCCATAAAAATAAGGTGGACTTTTACTCAAGATCAATCCTAAATTATGTATCCTAGGATAATGTCTCAGATGTTTTTCCCCTTCACGGTAAATCTAATTAACCACATATGCTTGAGTATAAGCCCAAATATGAGCCGAGGCACCTTATTTTACCACAAAAACTGCATTAAAAATGTGCTGAAAAACTAGACTTACACATGATTGCATATGGCACTTTCAGCAGCTTTTCGAGAAACCTGACCCAATGCTTTTCTGTGTGGAATCTACTCCAGTTAGGTAGCACACTCAGATGTAGTATAACTTTTCCTTGCTAGCCCAAAAGACAGGTGTTATGTTAACAGCAAGAATTCATACGCAGAACTTTTCTGGAACATGTTAAGCAATACATTTAACAGCACATACCCATATATGCTGCCCAGTGGATAGCACGTCTATCTTTCTTGTCAAAAGCATTAATATTGGCACCTCTAGACAAGAGTAAATTGACCATCTGGAATAAAGACAAACAAAGTTTCATTAAAATTCGGAAGTAAAACTATTCACAAATTCCCTTGTGAAGTATTTCGATTTAAAATGTCTGGTGGGTTTAATCCATCAGCCGTTTCATTCAGCAGCCTGAGCACATGATGTCTACCCATCAGTGTTCCTATTTTGTGAATCAAAAAACCAAACATGGTATCACTGAATACACTGATTGACTGATTGATTGTGACCTTATATTGGGTTTTTGATAAATCTTTACAGGAGCAGACAGCCTCATCTTTCTCTTGGGGAGTGGTTGGTCGGAATCATCAACCTTTTAGTTATCAGTCCAAACTTTACTTGACAATATTTCTAAGGCTCCATTCTGGGAAATCTAATGCTGGAATATTTAACAATAGTTAAAGTTAAAAGCATTCCCCAATAAATCAAATATCTTAAATTTAATTCAAACACATACCTACAATTCATAAAATGTTTAAACTGCATGACCACTGCATACTTTACTTAACTCACAATGTACCCCAAATAAAATTTTATTATCCCTAATCATATTTATCAAAGTTTTCCAGAAAACATCACTCTACGTTTCAATAAGGTCTCATTTTGTAATGTATTGTACTTAGCTGTTGTGGAGACAAGTGTTCTCTTTGGGTTTGCAAAACAAGAGAAGACAAAAGGATTCTAAAGTCACTAGCTTTCAGCTATGAAATTTTGGGAATGCCACCTTACTTGAGTTTGTGCCTACAACAAATGTTTTGGTGTTCCTTCAATCTTCTGCCCACACACAAATCCTACCCATTACCATCGAAGCACCTAACATGCAATTTTGATAATTCACCACTAATTTTCTAAATTCCTTCTCTTTTCATGGTTCTTTCATTAAAGATTTTACCTCAATGTTCATGATAAACTATGTATCTATGGGACAAAAGTTTTCTAAATAACTTCTTTTGATACTATCTTTCTGGAAATGCAATTGGATTTGATTCCCCTCACCACGAAAGAATATACTTCTCATGAGTGTTAGACTTTGTCTCCCCTGTTGGACTAGGAAATCCAAGAGTAGGGAGAGCATGTGCTAAAAAATTTAAAAACTTGATAGGTTATATTCTGACTTGTCATGATCAATCTGGAAGCTTGCTAAAGAAAAGGGAAAATGAGAAAGGAGTTTGTGTTTGTTTTAACCATGGACTGAGGAATGCTCAAAAAAGACAAGTTCATTAGTAGCTGGAAGGGAGGAAGGAAACATGGAGAAACAATCACTTTCAAATGAATACCACCTACCTCACCATGTCCACTGAAAGCTGCATGATGCAGTGCAGTTCTCCCTGCCCGATCAGATACGTTTACATTACTTAAAAGAGGTACCAAAGCTTCAGCACACTTTACAGCTTTATTAGCAGCAGCTACGTGTAAAGGGGTCTGCCAGTTCTTGTCTCGAGCATTAACATCTGCAGAATGCTTCAAAAGTACCTGAACTGCTTCCTGAAAACACATGAAAGAACTGGTTATAAAACACATGACTTAACAATTTTAGAAATTCTGCATACACACATGAAAAATTTTCTGAGGCAGTATAAGTACTGGTAGAACCAGGTGTAAAAAAGTATGAAAATGCCAAAGATAACATTGCATTTACCTAAATGTAATGTTCACCCAACTGAGTCCCAGTGGTGTAGTGGTTGTGTGCAGGACTGCGGCCCATTGGGTTGGCAGTTCAACTCCAGCAGCAGCTCTCCAGGAGCAAGGCTGGGCCTCCTACTCCCACCAGAGGGCAGTGATGTCCCCCCAAAAAACAAAATAAATAAATAAAACATTCCCTTTTCCAATTCTCTGTTAAAAGGGTAACAACCCTTATCAAAATGAACAGAAATACTAAAAAATAATCCTCAAATATATTTACTTTTTTCTAGATAAGTAACACAATTAATTTAAAAGGTAACTAATAAATCACTAGGGACTAGTTCATTAGATGAGACAATCTATGATTTGTTTTGTTTTACTATCGAGCAAGAAAAGTCAGTACTAAAGCACTTTAAGCAATTATTCCTTAAAGAGCGTTGTCTTTCCAAAGCATATAGAAAATTTCTCAACAAAAATATAAATTGGACTCACCTCAGCTTGCTAAAGAATTCAGTCTGCCATCAGCATTTAACAATCCAATCAGAACTGAACAAAAAATTTCCCCTTAAACTAGTAATCCTAACCTTGGTACATGAATGCAAGCAAACACAAAGAATAAGAATAGAACTATAGATTCTGGGTTCTTGGTTCACCTTCATCAGTTTACAAGGTGAACTATTCAATTCTAATAAAATTGTCTATTCTTTTTCTTAACCGAAAAGAACATGAAAACGTCTCAAGCCTGCTTTCTGTGAGAATAAATGAATATACATGAAAAGTACTACAAAATATAAGTAACCAAAAATATGCAGGGTTTGCAGAGGACTAAGCAACTACAATTATTAGTAATTTACCCAAAACTTTTGAAGTCTTTGAAAAAACTTAAGAACTATCTGAAGTACAGAAATGTTTAAGTGTCTAACAGTGCTTTTATCAACCTTTAAGTTAGATTGCCAATGAAAGCTATATGGTAGCCTACTCTATGAATCCACAATTATTTTTATTCCAATTATTTACCTAAACCCAAACCCAACCTACTGTCCTCTCATAGATTGCTCAGACCAATCCTATAAGATGGAGTAGAACAGTTCCATAGGGTTCCTTAAGGTCTAAGTTTTATGGAAGAAGACTGCCACATTGTTATCTTGTGGAGTAGTTGATGGGGTCAAACTGCTGCCCTCTTGGTTGGCAACTCAGTGCTATAATCCTTGTCCTACTCGGGTTCCTTATTTACCCAAGAACAAAAGAGTAAAACAAAACCAACCAAGAATGCTCATATCATCTTTACTCACAAGGGCCAAAAAGCAAATGTCCATCGATAGAATAATGTAGAAGAAAGTAATAAAACCATACAGTGGAATACTGAAAATATGGAGTGAACCACGGATAAAACATGTATGAATCTCAATTAAGTCAAGCCACCAGAAGAACACACACTATGATTTTTATAAATTCCTAGAAAAGGACCAAGTACTTTTTGTTGAGAGAAATCTGAACCCAGAGAGGTAAGGATACAAAGGGATGTCTGATGAGAGGGAAATCTGTATGCTAATTAGAGGGTAATAAGAGCATACCCTTAAGGTATATGTACTCATAGGAAAACATGGTTAGAAGCACTTATCAGGAGCCTTTGCTGTCACTCTGGTTTCTAGGAACACTATATTTTGACTTCGGAGTTGAAGGTGCTAAAATTGATGACGACAGTGAGAAATTTCAGTAGCCATGTTAGTGAATTTCTTTTTAAAAAATTAAAGGTACAATCAGATAAGTTAAACACACAGACATCACCTTTCCTTATTCATTGTCAGTTTGGAATTTGCAATACAAAATCAAAACATGAAGGTCTCTGGGGAGTTTAGGAGATCTTTACATTCCAATAGAAAGAACAGGAAATCACAAATCTATCTTTTGCACCACCACAAAGCATGAACAATCTAGTTTACTGATATGCACTGGTAGAAAATATGACACCAATGGAAAGCAAAGTAACTCTAGAATCAAGACAGATTAGTTTTAAACTTGGGGCCCATTATGTATTATGTATTATTATTCTGAAACAATGCATGCTAAAACACGAATGACATAAAATTCAGTGATCTCTACTATAAAAATAAACACCAAGAAAAAGGTTGGTTTATCTAATCTTCTAGTCCAATTTCCCAGGCAGTAAGATAGTGTGCCAGCCCGGTGCTTGGAAACCATATACCACACCACTTTTATTTGTACATTAAAAAAACCCTATTTTGACAGGGGAGGTTTTCATCTCAATTGAGTCAAGCCCCCATTATGCAGGGAGAAGGGAAAGAACAACCAGTTCCTGCTACATAACAAATTCTATAGTCACCCCAAATGGGCACTTCTACAAGAGTGACTAATAAACCTTACTGGAAAACCCAAGTCAAGAGGTGGACGGGAGTAGGACATGTCCGTCTTTGAGAAAGCATCTGTGAATTGGTTAGTGGGAAGCCAGTCATTGGGAAAAACACTCAACATCAACGATATAGATCACCAGTGGGAGAGTAAGCTTGGTAGCATTTGCCTAATTGGGAATGATAACCTGATCTAATTCAACCCTCGGTGAATGTGTTATTGATAACCAGGGCGTTAGACTACCTTTTTAAGGTACACAACATCCTTCATAGGCCATATCAGAAAGATCTGATTTAGAATTCTCAGTGTGAACTGGATTTTACCTTCAAAACACCAACAGCTGGTGAAAGGAACTGAAATATATCCATGGGCTTAAGGCTGAAATGTCTTAGTGTGAGAAACAGATGACCAGTAAGGCAAGGCTAGGGATGAAGAAGTCATTGGACTTCAGTTCAAAATTGATGCCTTGAAAATACCCAATAAGAGGCAACTTAAGAATACCATTTATATGCAATTTTCATACTTTGTTTTCTTATGACCTGGTTAGTCCAGCTCTACCTTAATGACTAAGCATTATTGAAAAATTTGCCCCATCTCTAATCCTCATTGTGTAAATAGTGACTACTCACCAAAGTTGGTATCTATAGAAATCAAGAATCTATGCATTTTATTCTATAAAGTTCTTTTCTTTTCTTTTTTTTTTTTTTAAGGCATCACTGCCCTCAGGTGGTGGGAGTAGGAGGCCCAGCCTTTGCTCCTGGGAGCCGGAATTGAACCTCCATCCCAGTGGGCCACAGTCACTGCGCACAACCACTATGCCACCGGGGCTCAGCCCTCTATAAAGTTCTTTAACAAATTTTTTCTTGAAAAAAAATTAAATTCTATGCCATTGGCTATATTAATGGTCACATCAATAGAACTATCATGTAATTTGTGGGGATGATTTAAAACAAAACAATACTGGTATTTCAAAAAAATGAACCATAGATATACGGCATGTGTGGACTCTGAACTGGTTCTTAATCATAGCCATAAGCTCAGAACAGTTAGTTCCCATGACAGGGCCCTGCTACATGTGGGCCTCTCCATGATGTGACCCTGAAGATAGCGATGCTATAGCAAAGCAGAGAGGAGAAAGTGCTGGGGCCTTGAAGACTCAGGCTCCAGTGAAGGTGTGTTTCAGCATCCCCCCCATTTTAGCGATCCTCTTCCCAATTCAGAGGCTACGGCCAACAGATGGACTCTGGTTACTTTACCCTGCAGGAATTGCAATCCTTTTCAGTTACCTTTTCGTCCTACTTCTCTCCGCTCACTTCTTTGTCTAGGTTTAAGAACTAATTTATAAAGTATGCTAAAGAATAATGAGGTGGAAGGTTCCCGTAATTCTCTTGGGGTGAGAGTAATCTCCTGAGGTTAAAGTCCCTCTCCTTCTCCAGAACTTATCCTACCTCTCAAATTTGAATAACTAAAGAAACATTACATTAATTCTTTCACACACGTTATATTTTAAGAAACTTAGATTTTTTTCAACAAACTTTATTATAAATAAATGGAGGCTGAGCCCCGGTGGTGTAGTGGTTGTGCGTGGGACTGCGGCCCACTGGGATGGAGGTTCGATTCCAGCTCCACTGAGCAAAGGCTGGGCGCCTCCTACTCCCACCACCTGAGGGCAGTGATGCCAAAAAACAAAAACAAAAAAAAAAAACCCTCCCCCCCCCAAAAAATAAAAGGAGTATTTTGGGTACAATGCATTTTTAGAAAACAATCCAACACAGTATAGAATGGCAATAGAAGGTCAGGGTAAAAAGAGGGTTTGAGTTCTGGTTCTATCTCTGTCTCGCAAAAGCTGAGAGAATTCTGGAGAAATAATTTAACTATACTGTCTTCTCATCTACATAACAAATAATAATACATATCATTTTTGTTCGTTTGTTTTTTGTTATTTTGGGCATCATTGCCCTCTGGTGGTAGGAGCAGGAGGCCCAGCCTTTGCTCCTGTGGAGCTGGAATTGAACCTCTATCCCACTGGGCCGCAGTCTCACGCACAATCACTACGACACCGGGGCTCAGCCAATAATATGTATCTTACACAGAACCCATGAGGACTCACCCATTGCCCTGAGGATTAGAAGATGCAAAATCTAGAAATAGTTATCAAATAACTAAAGTTCTCAAAAACTGTTGCGATATCTTGAATATCCCACAATATTGCTCTAACAGCAAATAATATATAGAGCTACAAATGTCTGTCCTCATGAGACTTCAAACATACTACTTAAGGTTATATACTTAAAACTGCTTACATTTGCAATCAAATAATGTTTTAAAAATAATTTTCAATGTTAACTAAATATTAATATTTGTGTGTGTGTGTGGCATCACTGCCCTGGTGGGAGTAGGAAGCCTAACCTTGCTCCTGGAGAGCTGCTGCTGGATTTGAACCGTCAACCCTGTGGGCTGCAGTCCTGTACACAACCACTATACCACCAGGGCTCAGCCAAATATTAATATTTAAGTAAAATCATAATGGACTGCTGAGATTTCTTGATAATTACCAGCTGAACCTTTGGAACATGCCTATTAGGCATATATTATGAACCAGTAAGAAAATGCTGTGAGGAGGATTTTCTTTTTCTTTGGGGGGAGGGCATCACTGCCCTCTGGTGGGAGAGGGAGTCCCAGCCTTGCTCCTGGAGAGCTGCTGCTGGATTGAACCGTCAAGCCTGTGGGCCGCAGTCCTGCACTCAACCACTACACCACCGGGGCTCAGCCCAAGGAGGATTTTCTAAGCTAGAAAAATAATTTCTGTCATATAGCACAGCTGAAAACAGGCTTTTCTACTCTCTCACTTCCAACTCTCCATGAGGCCTTACTTGGTGGTTACAAAGGATGAGATGGAAGAAATAACCTGATCTATACAAAATTTAGGGCAAAATAAGCAGTCTTTCAATAATTTTATTTCTCCTTTGGAAAACACATTTTTAAAATGGACTCAATCAGACCTAGTTACTTGATGTTTAAAAAGTTAATATATTGACTAAAAAAATTCATACCTCACTACAAGATGCAACTGCTCTGTGTAAAGGTGTCAACCATTTGCTGTCTTTGGCATTAACTCTAGCTCCTGCAACAAGAAGGAAAAAAGTAAATTGAAATAGTTTACATAAAATGCTGTTAATAAATCTCCCAAAATAATTATCATTTATAGTCCAAATTGGATAACAA
>PVJH01010518.1:0-74975 GCA_004026705.1 Nesogale talazaci
GCCGGACCGGCGGGGTCGCCGCCAGGCAGGGCTGCACGCCTCTCTGCCTGCTGCGACAGGAACTCCACCGAGTTGGAGGGTTGCTGAGCCCGGAACGCAGACAGGGAAGAGGCCCCGGGACAAGAAAACGAACAAAAGAAACTTCGTGCCCTTCCAACTCCGCCGTCGGAGGTTTAGGACACTCTCCCTCGGCTCCACGAGGAGAATTCAAAGTGAGTTCAAGTGCACCACCGGCCATCAGCCCGCTGAGAGGCTCCAGTTTGAGCCGCACCTGGGAGGCAGCCACCAGCCAGCACTGTGCTCTGTGCTGATGTCCCGGGCACACAGCTGGAAACTGAAATGTAGGAGGAGACTTCCCAAAAAGTTCCTGGAGGAATTCCATCCTCTTTTCATTCCATCTCTCCATGACCTTTTTAAGCTTTCTAGTAGCTTTTTGAAACCGTGTTATCCAGATAACTGGAAGTAGTGTGTGGGTTCTTACCGGTCAAGTCCAAAGCAAACCAAGTTTGTTTAAATGTGCCACTGATTTCGGCGTTAACATTTATTTACAACTTACACAGAATTATCCCAAAGAGCCTTCCTCGAAGGTGTGTGGAAGTCAGTAAAAATAAAGAGGAAGGAGTACAAAGATTATGCCAGAAATCCACGCCAGGTTAGGGACCAAACAGAAGAGAAAGCAAGACAGACATCAACCACAGCTAAAGGATTCAAGACAAGTTAGAACCACCTCAGTAAGAGAAAAAGTGTCACAACCAATAAATACCAATCTCTCCTGGTAGGCCAGGCACTGTGCTAAACGCTACATGCATTGAGTCAAGCCTGGTGAGCTCACTTCAGCTTTGGGATGGAATGAGAAAAGACAAGAACTTTTCATCGAAAAATGTGCAAACAGGAGCCCTGGTGGCACAGTGGTTAAGCAGCCATCTTCAAACCCAAAGGCTAGCAGTTCAAACCTCAGACTCCAGGGGACAAAGATGTAAAAGTATGCTTCCATGAAGATTACAGTATTGGAAAGCCTGGCTTTATCCTGCAAGATTGCTATGTATCAGAATCAACTGTATAACAATGAATTCATCTGTAAATGCAGTGTGACTTCTCAGGCTAGGTACCTCCTTTTGCAGTGGGACCTACACAAGTGAAGGAGAGCCTGGCTTAAAGATGACAGTCAGTAAACATAACATTATTATGTTGAATTTACAGTTAGTTTTAAAAAATGAGGGTTAAACAAAGTGGGGGAACTGCGCCCAATTTGAAACCACCACACTGGGGTGAAATGTTAGGAGCATGCAGCAGCCGAGGGGGGTGTGGCAAAAAGCAATGAAGTCTCTGAGTAATACCAAAAGTAGGCTTTGGGGCCAGGGCGTGGCACCCCATCAGACAACCTGAACATATTCATGAAGGTCAGCAGAGAGACCTGGAACTATTTATAGGCTTTGGGTTTGTTGGTGGTTGTTTTGTGTTTTCTTTTTGTTTGTTTTGCTTTGTCTTGTTTTCATGCTTATTATTGTCTCTTATCTAGATCTATCTAGATAAGCTAGGATAACCGTCAGAGGAGAAAATAACTACAGATGGTTCCAGGAGGATACGGGTGAGAAGGAGGCAGGGGAAACGAAGTGGGGTGCCAACAAACCAAGGGACGAAGAAACAACAAGTGATCTAAAATCAATGGTAAGGAGGGCATAGGTTTGATCAAGTGTAATGTAACCAAGAGGAATTACCGAAAATCGAATAAAGTCAAACATGATAGTGAGACAAGGGAAAGTAAAAGGAAATAGAGGAAAGAACTGGGAGACAAAGGACATATATAGAAGTCAAAAGACAGGGCTGAGCCCTGGTGGTGTAGTGGTTGTGTGCAGGACTGCGACCCACTGGGTTGGAAGTTCAAATCCAGCAGCAAGGCTGGGCCTCCTACTCCCACCACCAGAGGGCAGTGATGCCCCCCAAGCCCCCCCCCCAAAAAAAAAGAAGTCAAAAGACAGGCATGTACATATGTAAATATGTTTGCATTTAAAAACTGGGAAATATATGTACATATATTTATATGTAAAGTATTAAGGTAACATACAGACATTGGGCCTCTACTCAAGTAATCCCTCAATGCAAGAACAGTTTGTTCTAATAACCCAGAATTCTGTGATGTTCCCCTTATGTGGCTGTCATGTACTTGATGTCAATTTCATGATTAGAATATAGGGGTGAAGTCCAGCCTGTCAATCTGGAGATAGCCAATGAGTAGGCATGGCTTTCTCCTGAGAATTCTGGGAAGTCTCTCAATATTCCCCTCGTGGAGCTGAAAGACCATCTTCCCAGTGTTGGGAGCTCGACTGATAAGACAAGATGGCAGCATCTGAGGAACTGGAGAAACCAGAGGGGAAGCCACACCACTTAACCCTGATGGACCCAGGCCTCTGAAGCCAGAAAAGCTAGAGAAGAGACCCCTGCCAGCCCTGAGATGATTTTTTATCACCAATGGATACTTCTGATGAATCCTGAGCCCTGGAAATGAAAAGCCATGAGGGGACCCCTGTCAAAGTCGGGACTCTGCACCCACTGACCTGTGACTTCGTGAGTCCGAGGGAGACTTTATAGTCTGGTAGCGGACATATGGGCTAATATCAGACTTATGACTTTGAACTGGACTAGGTTGGGATGCTTTCTCAATGTTCCATTCCTCTTGTATATAAGCCTTTCCCTTATACCCATATGCAAATTTATTTCTTTAATCTGCTCGGACTAACACACCTTCCCTGACATGTTCGCCGAAAACAAATATGGGTGCATAAGTAAATGTGGTGAAGAAAGCTGATGGTTCCCAGCTGTCAAAGGATATAGCATCTGGGGTCTTAAAAGCCATCAAGCTGAGAAGCAACAAAGTCCACATGGAAGAAGTATACCAGTCTGCTCACCCCAGATCATGAAGTGTCAATGGGATCAGGCATCAAAAACTCAAAACAAAAAAATCATATCAATGTGTATGAGGGGAAGTACAGAGTGGAGACCCAAAGACCATTTGTAGACAATTGGATATCCCCTTACAAATGAATCACAAGGAAGAGACAAGTCAGAGTGCAGTATAGCACCATTGAAACATACAACATTGCTCTAGTTCTTTAATGCTTTCTCCCCACCACTATCATGACCCAAATTCTGCCTTAGAAATCCAGCTTAAAAAAATGCAGCTAAATCAGAGCATGTACACTGCTATAGATAAGAGCTGGAAACAGGGAATCCAAATCAGATAAGCTCCTCAAGACCAATAATGAGAGTAGTCATACCCGGAAGGGCTGGGGAAGGTGGGAGGGAGAAGGAGGGAACTGATGACAATAATGGACATATAATGACCTCCCAGGGAGACAGGCAGCAGAAAAGTGGGTAAAGGGAGACAGCAGTCAGTGTAAGACATGAAAAAATGATAATTTATAATTATCGAGTTCATAAGGGAGCACTGGAGGGGAAGGCAGAAAAATGAGTGATACCAAGAGATCAAGTAGAAAGAAAATGTTTTGAGAATGATGATGTCAACATATATACAAATGTGCTTGACCCAATGGATGCATGGATGGATTGTGGTAAGAGCTGTAAAAGCCCCCAGTTTGAAAAAAAAAAAAAAAAAAAGAATTTTATTGAGGCTATGTAACTTACTTCCTCAGGTTACATAGCAAGTAGTGTTGGTCCACAACTCAACCCCAGGTCTCTGTGTTCTTAATTCAGCACTCTCTTTGCACCACCTCAGAGCCTTCTCTTTTGCACATAGCTATCCTATCCCTACCCCAGGCTAAATTAAGTGTACTGTGTCTCCTCCCAAGGAAGAGAAGAAACTGGTCATCGTGTAATTCCTCTGGAGAGCAAGGGATCATTTTTGTTTTCTTTGTTCTTATTTTAGGGTTTGGGTTATGTTTAGAGAGCAGCATGCGGTCATGAGTAGACTGGCACAGGTCTTAAAAATATTAAGACAAGGACATCAATAGTTACACGCATTCCAAAGAACTGAAGACCAAGTGTCCTGTGATAGGTAGGTTTTTACTGGGCTGGTTCAATTGTTTCTAGAGGCACAATATCCTCCTTTGGACTATCAGCCCATATGTTTCCATCCCATGTTTCAGGGTCCCAATTTTTTCCTATCAATGCCTTCACTTTGGTATCAGACACTGCTCTAGAAGGCGGCATGGATGCAGCCCAAAGGGGCTAAGAGGAGAAATCGTGAAGGAGGCATGGTTTGAGTAGCCACAGCAGTTGTTGAATCAAGGACAGTGGTGGTCCATCTTCATCATAAACCTGTTACACTTTGGGCAGTGGTACAACCTGGATGCCTCATATGCTTGGCAGACTTTACAATAGTGGAGATAAATGGTATGCTGAGACTTTTCCGGTTTCTGTCCCCAAGTCAGGCCCCATGAACATAGTGTTGAAGTAATTATAAAGAATCATGATTGTCTAATTTATCAGTATGATGAAATTCACGCTTTCTCCCATCATATGCAAGGCCAATACCACAAGACCAAGTCAACCAGGGTCATTGCGGAACATACTGCGATCACACCAAGGGCGGTGATGGGCCCCCAGCGACACAGTCTCCTTAATTCCTGGAGATTTTCAAACTTCATACCTGAGCAGAATGTACCTGTTGTGGGGCAGAAGGATTCCTTCCTATTTTTAAAGAATGAGGGATTTCCTCCTTCTGGGCATACATTTCCAGGGGCCACAAGTTCAGGGGTCTTCCTTCACCGTCATGCCTTCCTTCACCGTCATGCCTTCCAGGTGCGGGATGTGAACCTCGGTTGAGCCATTCTCACCAGGAAGGACTCAGAGCTCTTTATCTGAACTAGGAGAAATCGGGCTGGCTTGGAAACTCAACCTGAAACAGATTTTCTCCACTTCAAGTAACTCTGTCATGGGTTCCTCAATCCAGTACATGGAAAACAAGGAACCCTCTCCATGCTGTTCATCATTTCGCCTGCACCCTCAGAGGGTCATAGATTTCATTTTACAGTCCAGAGGCTTCTAGTATGCTTGATCTCACACATGTGTCTGATAATCAGTATCCTCTAAAACTTATTTCTCCTCCAACTTCCATGATCTTGATAAATAGTAGCACCAATTATTCAATTGTTGAAACAAGAACTATAAGGGTCATCTTTTGACTATTTTTATCTCCATATATACTTCTGTCAGCTACCTCCAGGCTGTATTTCAATTTCCGACTACTTCCCTTTGCCTCTTTCCCCATTTTTATTTTTGTCCTTTTTCTCTGATCCTCATTTACATGTCCAAGCAAACTCTCCCTTTTCTTCATTCAAAATGAACAACAAACAGTGCACCCATCACCATTAAATGAAGATCAAGCTTCTTCCATGTCTTATAAGACCTATCATGCTCTATCACAGTACCTCAAACATCTATAACATGTTTCACCATCTAATTTTTTATCCTTTATATATTGCCTGACTCCCACATCTGAAGAAATAACCCCTGGAGGTAGGAAGTGGGTCTTTTTGCACCATTTTGCCCTCAACAACCAAACAAGTGCTTGTGGTAGGGGGTGTCAGTGAAAGAAGAAAGAATGAACAAGCAGTATACTCATTTCCAGGGAGCCAATCCCAGCCCACGGTGACCCCCATGTAGAGGAGAACTGTGATGCCTTTAGGGGAAGTAGGTTGGTAGACCTTTCTTCCAAGGAACCTTTGTGGAGACTCAAGCATTAATCTTTCAGTTAGCAATTAATGTGTGGATCATTTACAGCCCCCCTAGAGCCTGTGAATCAAGTATAGAATTATATTTCTCTTCATCCTACAGTTGCATAAAGCTTAGTGCTTCACAGATGGGAAATTAGACCATGTCCTAAGTTCCATAGAGGATCTTTCTTACAGTTGACCAACCAACAGGTTTTTGTGAAGAAGATGAAATCACGTGATTTTCCCCCGTTCACAGTTTAATTTAAGATATAGCTCAATAAAACAATGTAATGTAAGGGGAAGGTGGGGGGAGAAAGGAAGAGCTGATCACAATGATCTATATATCATCCCCTCCCAGGAGGACTGACAGCAGAAAAGTGGGTAAAAGGAGACAGCAGTGGGTGTAAGACATGAAAATAACATTATAAATTATCAAGGGTTCATGAGGGAGAGGGGCAAGGGAGTGGGAAAGTGAGCAGATACCAAGGACTAAAGTAGAAAGAAAATGCGTTGAAAATGATGATGGCAACCTAAGTACAAATGTGCTTGACACAATGGATCTATGTAAGGACTATCATAAGAGCTGTCAGAGCCCCCCATAAAAATCATTTTTTAAATTAAATTTAAAAAGTAAACTATGTAACATGAACTATAAATGAAATGTCATCTACTCTTTTCCAGTTGATGTATAGCTTAGCTGTATCTATATAAGTAAATTATCTATGGAGGAGCCTTGGTGGTGTCATTGCTGCATTGGGATGCTGTCTTCATTACCGGGCCTTAAAACCACCAGCAGCTCCTCAAGAGAAAGACTGGGCTTTCTGTTCTCATAAACTTAGTCTCAAAAACCCACAAGGGCTCACTGGGAGTAAGCATTGATTCAATGGCAGTGAACTTTTTAGTTTAAAATTATCCATATCATTTAAATGATCTATGTCTTAATAATGTCAGTTTACTCATTTGCTACCATTTACTCCATTTTTAAGCAAGCAAGAAAGTACAGAATTATCCTTAACTCCTTCTTTTCTCTTTAATTCCCCCATTTTCACTACCTGTTCAGATAGACTTGAGCCAGAGATCATCGAACTCACTATCTTTAAGTCCATTCTGACTCATGGTAACCTAAGGGACGAAGTAGGATAATTCACAATGTCTGTCAAGTCAAAAGATTACCCTTTCGAGTCCACTCAGAGGTGTCTCCAAAAATGTGCTTTATAGTCTGCTTCCAAAAGTTTCTACTTTGTGCACATGGGGTTTCTATCAATCAGAATTTATTCCAAAGCAACATTTCCTAAATTGGGCAATAGTAACTCCTTCCCTGCCTCCAACCTCTTCAGGGCACTCGATATTGGAGAAAGCTTTGGAGTCAAAGCTCCGAAGTAATGATCATAGGCAAGTTTCTAATCATCTACGCCTGAGTTTCCCCTATAAATGGGCATAATGATACTATTAGAATGCTTTAGACTATGCCCAACACAAATGCCTTAAGTCTGTGTTGTCTAGAGGAGCATAATCAGTCTATATAAATATAAAAAGAGAAATTTACTGTAAGAAATGACTTGTAATTGTGCAGATTAGAAAAGTCCCAAGTCCATGGGTCAGGGGCTAGACTGATGGCTTCTTGTGGTTCAGGTGATGGCAGTGGACAATGAGTCCCAAGTCTGTGGATCTATATTCCAAGAACCAGATGTCATGAGATGAGAAGAGTGCAGGATCAAGAAAGCATGAGCTTTACCTGGAGAATATCCATTTATATACTGGAGAGACTCCCAAGGAAACTCCTCTTTCAACTGATTGGCTGATCACAAAATGGAAGGAGATGACATAGCCTCTGCCAAAGGGCGGCAAATCATAGCCAAGTTGACACATAACACTGACCATCTCATATGGTGAGTGTTGAATAAATGATTCGTAGTATTATTGTTTTTTGAAACTTAGATTCAATCCGCGGTTCACTATCTGTGAATGACTTAGCAAATTCTTCAACTTCTGAGTTTCCACTCCTTAGCCATTCAAATGGAGAGAAAATTATTCAGAAATCTTGTAAAAAATAAAAGATAAAAGTCCTTTTAAAAAGTTGACACGGTGCCTATCTGGCACATGACAGAGACTTGTGAAATGATTATTTTCTGCCTTCATTTCTGTCTCTGTCTACATCGGTTTCCATATTGTTTAGGGAGTGAATTGGATTATCTCAAAAGATTCTTTGCATCTTTAAAAGTTTTATTTCCATCTTAATTGCATTAAAGGTCATATAAGAGCAAAGGAATCTCCTATAAAAAGTCAAATGGCCATGAGGTGCTATAGTTGTCAGAAATCCGATTCTTCACAGTTAGAGTCAGGCAAGCCCAGAGAAGCTATTTTGGGCTACAGTAGTAGGAAGAAGGTGCAAACCCGACTGTCTGGCAAAACGTCATAACAGATTGAATATTTATAGGCACTCCCAGAAATCTCAGTTCAGCCAGAAGGGATGCTAGGGAAAAGTTAGACTAGTGAGTGGGTGGGATCTGTGCTGCATCTTCTAGACTCCATGGAGGAACAGATCTGAAATATTGAGGAGCTGCACTGGACACTGGAATACCTGAAGAGACCTAATGCTTGTTCAGTCTAAGAAAAATCTAACCCAGTCTTCAGGGACTGGTTCCAGAAGGTATAGTGCCTTTAAAATCATCTGCAAAGAGCTGAGCCCCAGTGGCGTAGTGGTTGTGCGTGGGACTGCAGCCCACTGGGATAGAGGTTCAATTCCGGCTCCCAGGAGCAAAGGCTAGGCCTCCTACTCCCACCACCTGAGGACAGTGATGCCTAATAAATAAATAAATAAAATCATCTGCAAAATGTGTTAAACTATAGATGTTCCTGCCTTACTGCTGGGCATTCTGATCTAGTACAGGGTCACTATGAGTTAGAATCAACTTGATGGCAGTGAGTTTGGTTTGAGTCTAAGCCTAAAGGAGGGGTACAGTAGGTGACTGCCAGAAAACCTGAAGTTCAAATGCGCAAATCTCTCCTAGAAGGAAGATGTGTCAATCTGCTTCCATAAAAATTTATTGTTGTGAATACTTGTTGTCCAGTTAGTTCCCACTTACAGGGACGCTATGTACAAGAAAATGAAGTACAACCCTGCTTATTCCTCAAGATTGTCGTGTGTCTAGATAAGGATTGGACATGAATGTTTTAAGAATTTAATTTGGAATCTGATTCTATTTTTGTTTAGACTGATTTCTTCTGCTTATTATTGATATGGAGATTTATAGAAATACTTATTGGGAAGTATAAGAACAGAAAGCTTGTAAGCTCACTTGCCTCAATCCATTAATTTGATCTTTAGATGAGTTTAGGATACACCTGGAAGACAGGCTTCAAAGAGATTAGCCCCTCCCGGTGCTTCGGAGTATTCCGGACAGTAGAAGGTGAAGAGACACCTTCCCTTGACAGATTGAAGAGTCTATTGATAGATTGAAGAATAAAGAGGAATTCCTTGGATTTGAAGTTGGACCATTTGAAGTGGTCTTTGTCAGAAGCTGGAAAAAATCTGGAACCGTAAAGAAAGCTCCTTTCAAGGACTGAACATTAAAAGGGCTTGTGGACAGGCTGGAATGTTTGCAAGATGACCACCTGGATCCATTTGTTTAGTGGAAGTGGGAGAAATGTAGCAATAAAGAAATGGGTTGATTTGGTTTGCAGGAGAAGATGAGAGCAAGTTGACGCTTAAAGTTTATGCCTTAGCACAAGGGGCTAGGCTTGTTGAGTGTTTGTGATGAACTCATGGTCGAGAGGCAAGGTGACCAATATGCGCCCTGTGGAGACCAAGATGAGGCAGCTCTCACTGAGTTAACCAGAACTCACCTAAATGAAGAGAAGATAGTTGAGCCCGTGAATTGGTGCATATTGCTACAGACTTTGTGGATGGCCTGTCCTGATTTGACTTTGTGTATGGATGCAGATTCACAAGGTCCCAGCAGGAATGAAGATTTTTCACATCGAAAAATATGATTGTCTCCTCAGAGTACTGGGTTGATGTAAGTGGGCAGTATAGATATTGGATACCCAAAATTGTGAGGGATAAAGGCATGAAGTGGTTGGCTTGCAAGCTTTCAAAGGTGGGGGAATGTATTCATAGTATTATAGGATTAAGGTGTGTTACTTAACTGCCGTTATTAGCCTAAAGAATTGAGTACAGGTGTCAAGTTGGCAAGGGGTGGATTGAACTGGTTAAGGTTTATTGTGCCAATAAACACATATGGGATTAATTGAAGTGTGGAGAGATAAATGAATCTCTGATCCTCACCTTTCTAGTTCTTGGGTCTCTTGCTTTCTGAATGTCAGACCAGGATGAAGATACCTTAGCCAGTTCCCTGCTTCAGCTGGCAAGGTTCACTTTCTGCAAGACAACCCTGAGGAGAAGCCACATGGACCTACCCTGATGCAGCCCTGGGTGCTGGAGCCACCATGTGGAGACCCCTGACAGTGCCGAGATGCTTACATGCTCACCAATTTGGTTTTTCTCCTGCAGTCAGCATCATTGTGTGTATTTTGTGAGATTGAGGAGAATTCTGTAGATTGGTGTCATTGGTGTCAGACATATGGGCTAATGTTGGACTTATGGACTTGGACGGCACTGGGTTGGTATGCTTTCTTAATGTACACTTACCCTTTATATAAAACTCTCTCTTATACATAGGGGTTTCTGTGAATTTGTTTCTCTAGCATACCCAGACTAACACATTACGTTTGAGACGATTGTTGCAGTCTCTGCATTAATCCATCTTGGAGAGGGTCTTCCTCATTTTTTTCTGCCCTTATACTTTACCAAGTATGATGTCCTTTTCCAGAGGCTGGTCTTTCCTGATAACTTGTCCAAAGCACATGAAAGCATCCTTCATTCAAGGCAGATTTGTTTCTTCTATCAGTCTACGATAGTACTTCTAATATTTTCCCCCAGCACCATAATTGAAAATGCATTGATTCTTCTCTAGCCTTCTATATTAATTAGCCAGCTTTGACCTGAATCAGGCACACTTTAGTCCTTGTGGTGGTTACATAATATGGTGTCAATTTGAGAGGATTGTGAGTGAATGGGTGGAATCTAGTCTGTCAATTGGATCATAGTCAATGAGGCCTTTGTTTGGACTTGGCCTTTTCCTGAGAATTATGAGAATTCCTGATTTTCCTCCTTAGAGATTGGAGACGTTGTCTCTCTCTGCTCACTCCTTGGGAGACATTGCAGCTGACAAGATACATGGAATGACATAGTGCCCTGAGCTGGAAAAGTCACAAAAATGTATCCTGGTGCAGCCAGAGAAGTCATGAAGAGAGCCCTGCCAGTGCTGAGATGCTTACACCACCACTGGATCTAAAGACTTTCTACCCACTGACCAGGAACCATCCTGCATTTGGCATCATTGCATGTGTTTCTTGAGTCTGAAGAGGACTTTATAAATTGGTATTGGACATATAGGCTAATAATGGACTTATGGGCTTGAATTGGACTGGATTGGATGCATTTTAAGGTACAATTACCCATTATAGGAAACTCTCTCTTATACACATATGTGTGTTTATGAATTTGCTTCTCCAGTCTACCCATACTAACACAGTCCTCCAAGTGACACCCTTGCTCTTCAATACTTTTAAGAGGTCTTGTGCAGCAGATTTACCCAATGCAATACGCTGATTTTCTAACTCATCACCAAATTCCTCTATCCTTAATGCAACAGGCAAACCACCACAGGATGGTTGAGGAGCCAGGCAAAATGAAATCTTTGACAACTTCAAGCTTGTCTCCACTCATCTTCATAGTCCAGTTGTAAGGATTTTAGTTTTCTTTATATTGAATTGTGATCCATACTGGAATCATTCATTTTCATCAGTAAGTGCTGCAAGTCTTTTTCACTTCAGCAAGCAAGGTTATATTATCTGCATATCACAGATTGTTAATTATCCTTCCTCCCACTTTTCAAATAATTTGCTCAGCAGACAGATTGAATAAGTATGGTAAAAAGATTCAACCCTGATGCATACTTTTCCTGATTCTAAACGACTCAGTATTCCTTCGCTCAAACCAACCTCACTACCATCAAGTCGATTCTAATTCATAAAGACCCTATACTATTGCTATAAGGATACGGTTTGGTAAATTTCTGCCTTCATTTGGGTCACCTCTCTTGAGAATGGCCACAAATGGGTCTCTTCCAGTTAGTTGACCATGTTGTTCTCTTCTAAGTTTCTTGGTAAAGAAGAGTGAGGAGCTTGTACTTCTTCACAGTACCATTGGCTCTTGATCGTATGCTACCTTTTAAAATGTGTAAATGTCAACTGATTATTTTTGGCACAGTGACTGAGTATTTTTTCCACCTTCTTTTATTTTATTGGAAAAATATTCTCTTCATTAGTTTTTCCATGACCATGACATTTTTGTTCATATTTTCTTTTTCTAAAATGATTTTTTACTGTGAATTAGGTAGGGGGTTTACATGTCAGATCATCACCTCTGAATTCAACAGTTCAAGCCACTCATCAAGTCCCTCCGCACCCTTGTATTTTACCTTGCTCTCTCTCCATGGGATATAAATTTGTAGGCATTCAATTTCATTTTTGATGATTTCCAATTTTCCTTGACTCATACTTTATACATTCCACATTCCAATTATGAATGGCTGTCTTCAGATCTTTCTTCACCCTTTGAGTCCTTCCTCATAAGTAAATGAAATTTCTCAAAGCACTGCTCCATCATTTTCATTAAAGTTGACACTATTTTAGAATGAAACCTTTCAATTTGAAGGGTTCATTTTCCAGCACTGTATCTGATGATCTTTTGCTGATATTCATAAAACTTTAGTGGCTAATTCCTCAGATGCTGGAAATCTGTTCCTTCTTAGTAATCTTTCAACTCTACTAAAACCTGTTCACCAGGAGTCACTCTGTTGGAATTTGAAATACTTGTGGCATAGCTTCCAGCACTATAGCAACATGCAAGCCATCACAGTATGACAAACTGACAGATGAGAGGTTGGCCTGTGAAGATTTATAGACTTGAAACCTCTATGGGATAGTGTTAGTCTATCCTATAATGACCATTGCGGATCAAGGTCTACTCAGTGGTAATGAGTTTAGTTTGGGGAATATGGGTCTAGCAGTCATGTGTTTCTAACATTGGTGATCCTAGGCTTACAATTTAGGAAACATTTCCCTAGCTAGAGTTGCTTAGAGGCATATTAAAGGGATAGAAGTCTTGACAGGGAATCAATAAGCATTCAGCTGCCTATCGAATGATCATTGGTTTGGATTCACCCAGCAGTTGTGCAGGATAAATATCTGGCCATCTGCTTCTGTTAGTATTACAGGCACCAAAATACTATGGGAAGTTTTATTTTTTTCATGAGTTGGTTTTTTTCTTGACAACACCCAACAGAAAACAGAGTTCAATGGATAGAGGAGGATGTTTTCCTTGTAAAATAAAAGTGTCAGCATGGGTGAAGGAGACTCTGGACCCGAATTATTGGCATAGTTAAACAACTATGAATTCAAACTGTTCTGGGGGAAAATACTAAATTTAAATTTAGATTTCATGAAAACATCTTTCTTAAACAGAACAATGACAAAACAAATCATCTGGATTGGGGAGACCGTGAAGCCATCACTCAAAAAATAAATACATAAACTCACTGCCATGGAATCAATTCTAACTCCTAGTGGACTGAGCACAATTGTCTCTGAAATCATTATTCTTTGTGGAAGCAAAAAGCCTCATCTTTCTCCCCACGAGAATCCCGGTGGTTTCAAACTGCTGATCTTGCACTTAGCAACTCAAAGTGTAACCACTGTACCAGCAAGACTCCTCATAGCAGTGTCCATGGTCAAGTGGCCTAATTGTAAAGCATAGCAACAAAGGAGATTCGTCACAAAAATAATTGACGGTAGATCAAATCATCACACACAGGGGGGACTACGGCTATGGGAGTGGGACCCGCATTGGGATACGTACACCATTGCAGATTAGAAAGGGGGCAAGATTATTTCTGCATTTCTCTGACCATCTTGGTCAGGGCATGACTCGTGACGATGTATCTGTCTTCAAGTCCATTCTGACTCATAATGACCAGACATTGCTGAGCCTGTGGCTCTTCTTCTGTTGAGAGCTGAGACCAGATGAGAGCCTTGAGAGAGACCCCTCAATCCTGGAGCAAAGTCAGCATCCCCAAGTCCTGTAGTGAACCCTGCGTGGGGACTCACAACTCCCCCCACCAGTTCTTCTCTTTACTAGGTAAAAGGTAGGGAGGGGTGAATTACCCACTGGCATTAAGTGGATGCTGTGGACACTGACCTCTCAGGACCTTGTTGATTGACGTCAGAGTTGAGCATTGGGTTGCTCACACCAAGGTGGTGAGTCAAACCCACCAGCTGCTCCAAGGGGCAAAAATAAGGCTGTTAGATTCCTAGGGTGGGAAATTCCTTGATCCTTGGTTTCCCAGGAGAAAGGGCTTTATGTGTTTTTCCTTATTAATTATGTTAGATTTGCATGTGTTCGTTTCTGTACTAATATCGCTCAGTACATGGACGTCAAGAGAGTTGACCCTCAGAGACAGTGGCAGGAGTAATGGTTCCCTGAGAGCACAGGAAGAGAGGGGTTGTGGGGTGGGAGGAAAGGGGAGCTGATAGTATTAGTGACTGTATAGCCTCACTCAATGGGATTGAACAAGAGAATTGTGTGTGAATGAATATATTGGAATGTATAAGATATGTCAATAAAAACAATATACAATTTTTTAAAATGCTTCCTCTTTTCAATTTCTATTATTAAAATTGTAAGCCTTGCAGTAATCGTTTGGGTTTCTGCCCAGATAGTCCACCCCTAATACATCATCATGGGTCTGGTAGGCACAATGGTACAGCAATAATAAATAAATATTATAGTAAAGTTATAGAAATTATGAGAGAAGAGAGATTTAAATAATGGAGTCAGACACATTTCATGGTCATGTGCTCACCTCAGCCCTGCTTTGGTGGTCTACATAGAGAGAGAGTTGAAGAGAGTGAGTTTATTGCTAACCAAGGCTTAAATTTCTTTTTGAGGCGTGATTACAGGTTACCACGCACGTCACAGGAAGGGGCTACACAAAAGGTGCACACCTCACAAGAAGGGGATGTACAATAGGCATGAGTGTAACAGGAAGAGGATAAGCGAGGGGTGTACACATAATAGGAGGGGGAGGAGCTAGAAGTATACATGTGACAAGAAAGGCGGACCCTAGATTCAATATGGCAGCCTAACCTTGGTCATCCTTGAGTGGGCTTGACCTCCCTGGGTTCTCCTTCAGAAAAACAATCTATTCTTATGAGAAGGGCGGGAGCCCTACGTAGGGTGGTACAGACTATACAGTCTGATTGCTTTAGAATCGGGTCCTCAAGGTTTTTCAACAGGGGACCAATTCACTGTTTCTCAGACCATTGGAGGACCAGACTATAGTTAAAAACAACAACAACAACAACAACAAACAACTATGAACAAATTCACTGCAGGCCTGGGATGAGTTGACTGCTAAGCAGGACAGCAGCAGTGGCAACAACACCCAGCAGGCCTGATAAATGTCCTCCGCAGGTCATATGTGGCCCTCGGGGCCATAGTTTGAGGACCCCTGCAGATGGCTGATAACACTTAGGGAGGGAGAATAATCCCTAACCTACTTCTGTTGGTCTCTAAGTGTATAGTCGTTTGTCACATGTAGCAAGCAACTAAAATTGGCACATATTTGGGGGAGATAACTTGGGAGAAATCTTTTTGTTTCCCACAGGATCCAATCAACTTTATCTGATCCAAAGTATGAGAAAGACAGTAGATAAGATTCATCACTTCATCTGACCATCTTTGGAAAATGGAATTCCATAAATTTTTCAGTAACCCATTTTTGTATGTTAATGACTGTTTATCTGTTTTCTGGATTTTTTTTTCCTAATCAAATTAATAGATAAAATAGATTTTTCTAATACATTTAAATAGGCCCACTTTAAAAACACACAAATGGAAGAAAGATATGTAGATGAATTCACTAGAGAGTCAAAAATTATGACCCGGGTTTTTTGTTATTTTATAATACTAGACAAACAATGTGGACCTTCCTCAAGTCATTCACCCTAATTCATTTGTATAATCAAAACAAGCCTGTATATTATGACTTTTTGATAAGTAAGTGATTCCATTATAACATTTCTTGTCTTAAATAAATGCATATTTATTCATATTTCTAAAAGGTTAATTTTCATCATGTTAAACTTCAGCATGCTGCACTCATGCTACTCATGCTACACTTCAAATTTGTCCTTTTCGGAACACTTGTCTGAATTAAGCAGGTGATTTTTCTGCCTCTCATTTTCCTCAAAAACGTATACTGTGAACATTTTCACCACAGATTTATGATCCCATAGTCTCTTTTAAATGGGAAATCAAGTGTTATGTTTATATAGTAAGTATATGCTCAGCATAAGCTTCCAAGAAATCATGTGGATTGCCAAGAAAAAGACCATGTTGAAGTATTATTTAGGGGAGAAAATCCTGCAAGAAACACTGAAAACAATTTTTTAAAGTAGAAATTTTCAAGGAAATGCACTAGGAAGCTGATATTTATTCTTTTAAAAAAGTATTTTATTTATTTGATTCTATTGGGAGTCATACAACTCTTATCAATCCATGCAGACAACATTGTATGCCAAGCATATTTGTACATTTGTTGCCATCATCATTCTCAAAACATTTGTTCCCTACTTAAACCCTCAGTATCAGCTTCTCATTTTCCCCTCCCTTGCTGCTACTCCCTCCCTCATGAACCTTTAGTAATTTATAAATTATTATTGTTTTGTCATATCGTACACTGTCCAATGTCTCCTTAATGTTTTTCTGATTTAAATACTTGATGTCTATTTTCTATGATTTGGGGGTAAAAGATGCAGGAAAACAAATTATCTATAGATTACTTCAGGAAATTGGTTTCCATTCAACAATCCATATGTAGTTAAGAATATGGAGTATGACAAATCTGGGGTTTGAATTCCAAATCTGACTATTTTTACTTAAATGACTTTAACCTGCTGTGCAGAATACAACCAATTCTAAAATTTCTGGATGAAAAACTCAGAGAAATTGATTATATGCCTCAAATTGTGCAATCATTTTCATTCTCTGTGGCAGTCATGTACTATGGTGCCAATTTGATTAAGACTATAGGGGTGGAGTCTAGCCTGTCAATCTGGAGATCGCCAATGAGACCTCTGTGTGGGCATGGCTTTCTTTCAGAATTCTGGGAAATCTCATGATATTTCCCTCATGAAGATGAGAGACCATTGATTCAGTCCCTGGAAGATGCTCTACTGACAAGACAAGATGGCAGCCTGCTGATAGACCCTGAGTCCTGGAGGAGCCAGAGGAGGAGCCACATGGGCTTACCCTGATGGAACCAGACCTGCCAGTGCTGAGATGCTTGGGAGGCCACAGGGAGGCCCCTGCCAGCTCTGAGATGCTTCTACCGCCACTGGGTACACAAGTCTCTGCACCCACTCTGGCCTGTGGTTGTCCTGGCATCATTGCATGTGCTTCGTGAGTCTGAAGAGGACTAATGGATTGGTATTGGACATATGGGCTAATATCGGACGTATGGACTTGAACTCGACTGGGTTGGGATGCTTTTTCAGTGTTCCATTCCTCTTGTATATAAACCTCTCCTTTATATACATATGTGTGTTTATGAATTTGTATCTCTAGTTTACCTGGACTCACTACCTCCTTTTCAAGTGATTCCACCCCGATTTACATAAGTTCACCATCCGTCCCTAGGATTCTGATTGGATCGTTAGAGTTGCTGCTGTCAATTTGATTCCGTAGGATTTTAAAAAGAACCCAAAGCTTAAAGCAGACATTATGAAATCAGATTACGCACTACGTTGCTGACTACATGGTTCTAGACCACCAATCTGCTCCACTGGAGAAAGAGGAGGCTTTCTACTCCCATGAAATTTCGCCATCACTCTTTGCCTTTGGCATACCACCTTGTTCCTTGCTTCTCCCATGGACCACCGTGCTGCCCAGTGTTACCATTACAAAGGACAATCCCTACCCAAAGCCCCTCCTCTGCCGAGATGTACCTGACGCCAAGATTAATATCTTTGACCCTGGGTGGAAGAGGGTAGAGGTGGATGAATTCCTGCGGTATGGTCAAATGGTGTTGGATAAGTATCAGCAGTTCTGTTGGAAGGCCTGGAAGCTGACTGGCTGGAGGCTCTCAAGTAGCGGTTGTGGTAAAGATTGTGGCAAAGATTGTTTCCACATCTGAGTGTGGTGAATTGTTGTACGCTGGGACTGATAAACCTCAAACTGGGATGCAAGGTGCTTTTGAGGAATTACAGGACATAGTGGCTAGAGCTCACTTTGGCAAGGTCATTATATCCATCTGCACCCAGCTTCAAAACAAGGAGCATGTGATGGAGGTCTTATACAAGGTCAAGTTGAAGTTGCCTGGGTGCCAAAAGATCCACATCTCCAAGAAGTGGGGCGTCAACCAGCTTGAGGCAGATGAGTTTGTGGACATGGTGGCAGAGAAATGCTTCATCCTGGAGGGCTGTGGAGTCACATACACACCAACTGTGGCCGTTTGGGCAAGTGGCGGGTCCTGCATTCATGAAGGTCCCGGTGCCTGCCCCATCTGTGCTCACCAATTAATTGAACTTCCCGACTCTCAAAAAAGAAATGTAGGCTCAGAAATCCACAGAAATAGTTCTACTCTGTCCTATAAGGTTGAGGTAAGTCAGGATTGACTCAATAGCAGTGAGTTTTGGTATGTTTGGTTGTTTTTAAGACTTCAGGAAATAATTTTGATTTAAGGTTTAATAATTACCTCAGAGAGACTTGATTCCAAAACTTTGAAATTTTATTCTTGTTTTTTAAACATTTTTGTGTGTGTGGGCATCACTGCTCTCCGGTGGTGGGAATAGGAGGCCCAGCCCCACTGCTGGAATTGAACCTCTGTCCCAGTGGGCCGCAGTCCCGCGAACAACCACTACGCTACCGGGGCTCAGCCCTTTTTTAAACATTTTTTATTGTGATTTGAGTGACAGTTTATAGAGCAAGATGGTTTCCCATGAAACTATTCATAAGCATTTTGATTTGTGGCTTTGATCTCCACAATATCATAGGACTCTTTCTACTTCCTCAGTGTTTTCCATACTCATTAATGCTTCTTCTTCTTTTTTTCAGTGCTTCTTTTTACTTCTTTTTGTTTTTTGAGCTCTATCCGTGGGCAAATACTGCTTTTTGATTGTATATGTTTTGTTACTCTAGGAAATACATAGCTTCCTAGTGCTATTTTTGTTTTATTGATATATATTTTATATATCATGCAATTTAATTGTCCAGTTATATGAAAAAGATGTGTGCCATCATCACCACAATCAATTTCACAACATTTTCATCCCCTACTCACCGTCGTAAGCTCCCCATTCGCCTCCAACCCAGCCTCCATACCATGTCCCTACCCTTTTACTATCTCTCTACATCTCCCTCTCCTGGATTTCATATACTGAAAATCACACAAAACACAAACAGGAAAAAATCAAACAAAAAAACAAGGACAAAGCAAAACAGAGAAAATCCTTAATCAAAAGAAGGCAGAAAACACTAAAAATAAACAGCTCTAAAATGTGTCAATAGGGAATCAAATAATAAAGTATTACATTTTAACCTACATAACTACCTCTGCCTCTGTGTAATAGCAAGGTTGTTCATATCCCTGGACTATGGTTGGAAAGGATTCACCAGAAACTTAATCCATGTGGGGATGCAGCAAGTGGATGTGGGGTTTTGTTTTTTGGGCATCACGGCCCTCTGGTGGTCATGGGCGCTACCCAGTGCTGCTCCTGAGAGCCGCCACTGGATTTGAACCGCCAAGCCCGCGGGCCGCAGTCCCACCCTCAACCACTTACGCCACCGGGGCTCAGCCCCAGATGTGGGGCTTTCACTGTCATCCATAGCCTTCTGCAAACCAGGTGTTCGTAATTTAAACTGATATCAAATAATATATCAGTTTATTTGATTTTTTGGATTTTTATTTTGTTATTTTAAATCCTTGGATCAGGCAGTAAACTATGTGGAGTTAGTTGACACCCTCACTTAGTTGGCTGCTGGATGTTTGCTCTTTATTTTTTTTTGGTCAGGCTACAGTTTATTGATCTTTAGGCTAGATCATTAATAATTAGAATGGTGGATGTACTATAAAAATTAATAAAATCTGAACTGAAAAATAATAAGCAGGTTTCTGTTAGAATCACTCAACCAACTCGTTAGACATTTTTACCCTAAACATATAGCAACCTCAGTAAAGGGCATAATTTAGATTCCAGTAAATTACAGCCTCATATTTCTTAATTTAATCTTGTCCAAAGTCTTTCCTCATCCCAATCTCTGAACAATTCTTCTGCAGTCTCCTTTATTCATCGTCCAAATTTCACATACATTTGAGACCATTGAAAATACCATCGCTTAGGCATAACTTAGTCCTCAAAGTGAAATATTTGCTCTTTAACACTTTAAAGGGGTCTGTGTCATAGATTTGTCCAATAAAATGCACTCTTGGATTTCTTAATGCTGCTTCCATGAACATTCATTGAGTGTGCATCTAAGTTAAATGAAATCCTTGATTATTTCCATCTTTCCTCTAGTTACCTGAATGTTTTCTGTTGGTCCAGCTGTGAGAATTTTGGTTTTCTTTAGATTGAATCATAATCCATACTGATGGCTGCAGTCCTTGCTTTTAATCAGTAAGTGCTTCAAATCCTCCTCACTTGCAATAAGCAAGGCTATATCAAGTGCATATTTCAGGTTGCTAAAAAGCCTTCCTTGAAACCTGGTGCCACAATTCTTTGCATATAATCTAGCTACTTGGATTATTTACTCAGTATGCAGCTTGAATAAGTTTGATGAAAAAACACAATACTGGTGCACACCTTTCCTTATTTTAAAACAAAAGTATTTATTTTTAAATATTTTCTTAATATAAAAATGTATTTATTGAAATATCAACTAATCAAAATATTTCTGTATTTGAACTCTATAAAAATCTCCTTTTGTTGCAGAACTTTGGTGAATTCTTTTTATCATTATTATTATTAAAAAAACATTTTATTGGGGGTTCTTAAAGCTCTAATAGCAATTCACATATCAATTGTATCAAGCATATTTGAACATATATTGCCATAATTATTTTCTAAATATTTACTTTCTATTGAGCCCTTGGTGTCAGCTCCTCTTTTTTCCCTCCCTCCCCCACCCTCATGATCATTGATAAATTATAAATTATGATATTTGTATACCTTACACCAAATGCTGTCTCCCTTTCCATATTGTTTCTATTATGTGTCCCCTGGGGAGGAAGCTTCTTGTTTTAAGAAAAGCATTTAAAACTACAGATGCTAGTCTTTCTTATCGCCAGAGCACCATCTGACTTCTTTACCACCCTTTGCTATACAGTGATCACTCATCACTTCGTGTCCCTGGTGTTATTGTTCACTTGACAGACCTGTTTGCCTGAAAGTTGCGTCATGAGGTTGGCTTGAAGGACAAAAGTTTCAAAGCCTCCACCAGTTTCTTTCTGAGTTCAAACCAAACTCATTGAGCCAATTACAATTCATTGTGACCCTATAGGCTAAAGTTAAACTGTCCCTCTGGGTTTCCAAGGCTTTAAATATTTGGGGGACTAGAAAGACCCATCTTTCTCCCAAGGGATGATTTAGAAACTATGATAGCTTGGAAATGCTAACCTTGAGGTTAGCAGCCCAACACATAACCTACTTTACTTTAAGGGCTCCTATCTTTTTAAATTGAATTTGTTCCACATTTTTTCTTCCATTGTATCCAGGATCTTCTAGTGTGATCCTTTACAGAGTGATCAGCTGTGGTAACCAGGCACCATATTTTAATTAATTTATTTTTAGGGTCATGGAGCCTTGGGTTTTAATGGCCCATTAGTACTTCGTACTAATTATGTCCTTGTATTTTGGGTTATCTTTACTCTTATATGCCCCTGATAGTGGTGCATGATTTCACTCTTGAGAAATTTGAAGCCCCAGTTGATACTCACCGAGAGGGATATATATCTATTCTCTCTTTTGCTTAGGATTTTGCTGTAGACTCTTAAAATTTTTAATAATGGTAGCTGCCACCATCCAATTATTTGGGTTTACTGGTAAGGAAAGACATAACCACACATTCCACTTCTCCATACTATGCCTTACTCTTCTTCCTTTTCTTGTTGTTGTCAATAAACTGTAAACCTATAAAAAGTTGTGTGACATATATTTACAAAAATGACAAGGAGAATATCCCCTGTGTGAACTGCCGGGAAGATGGAGCCTGAGTAACTCACACCAGAGACTCCATAGACATCAGTCAAGGAGAGTTACTAAGAGGGAAATTCAGCACAGCCGGATCACAGGAGAAGCATCATAAAGATAATTTGGTACAAATCCACAAGGTTTTGGGGGGTGGGGGCTTTGGGCTTGCCACAGTGGAGGCTGGCTAACGATTGACATTAGTCCTGCCACTGTCTCAGCAGGAGTCAGGATTAATTGGAGCTAGCACAGGTGCTTTATCTCAACATATTTGACCTCTGTGGTTGCACATGACTGAGAGAACTTCCTCCCACCCGCCTTAGTGCCTCACATAACCTACGGCAGCTCAGACAACGCTTGCCAAAGTGCCACACTGCTGTGGTAACCTCTGCCCAAACTCTGTAGCAATCTACCTGACCTGGGAAATTCTACCCACCATTTGCAGGGCTCTACATAAGAGCAGGCAATCCACCAGCCTTCTATGGCACTCCCCTTGCAGTGGGCACCCCCACGAGCCTTCTGCAGTGCCCCAAGCTGCCATGGGTCACACCAGCACAGATTCTTGTGAGATCATGCAGTATAGCACCATCCTCATGAGGCCACAATACAGCCAGTGTCCCCTGAGAGGACCATCCAAATTGCTTTCCAAAAACAGAATACTGGTTTACTAAGGGAAGAGTGAAGCCACAGAAGGATAAAGTGGTAGGCCAGTTCAATAGTGACATGACCCATGGGCAGTTTGAACAAGCATTTCTCCGAGTCTCCCAGAGAGAGTCAGTGCTCTTTGACTCCCTGGAAAATGTCACCTGGTTGCTTTAAAACAATGCAGCACAAAGAGCAGTCAGCCCCAGCAAACTCAATGGAAAAACAAGAGAAACAAAAGGCACTGCAGAAGATGTCCTTAACATAACGGCGTGCATAGAAGAAGCAGACATTGATTTGACACAGAAATTTTCAGAATGCTGTTTGGAGTCATACAGGATAAGAGGGAAACAATACAGAAAAAGAATGAATGATAGAGGAGATAAAGTCCATACACTAAAGGGAAATACAAGAAGTTAGGAACGAGATAAGAAAAGCCAAGAACAGACTCACAGACTTCACGAACCCACTGAAGGAAGCAGAAAAATAACATGAGTGACCTAAAGGATAGCCAAGCAGACTTTAACAAACATGAACAGAAATCTAATAAGATCATCAAAGAAGCTGAAGAAAATCTAAGAGCTATGTCTGATGCTAAGAGGAATATCATCAGAATAATTGGATTCCTGGAGGAAGACCCAACAAAGAAGCCATCTGCAACAATAGAGAATTCTTTGAGGAAAACTTCCCTAGCTTAATGAATGAAAGCCAGGCAACCATTCAGTACATCAGTTAGATTGAATCCCAAGAAGAAGTCACCTAGACACATAATAGTTAAACTATCCAACTTTGAGGAAAAGGAGAAAATCAGGAGAACAGCTAGGGAAAAGCAAGAAATTACATATATAGGTTCCCAAATAATATGCTCAGACCTATCAGTGGACATTATGGAGAAGAGCTGAGAGTGGAGTAATATATTCCAAAAATTGAAGAAAAAGAGCACAAAGAATACTCCACCCAGTCAAATTATCTATCAAGATAGATAGAGAAGTAAGAGTCATCCCAGACTAGGAAAAAGTCAAAGAGTTTGTTAGAAATCCAGTCTACAAAAGATCCTTGCTGACCCAGTGTGGGCAGACGTACAGCACTCACCAAGCAGAAATAAGAGACTACCACATAGAACAACCTCACCCAGAGGGCAACAAAGACTAATTAACCCCCAAGACAGGATTGGTTTAAGGGTGGAAAAGAATGATCTACCCTCACACACACAGGCACAAAACTCTGAAAAGAAAAGGAGGTAGGAAAACACCCAACACAAAAGGTATTAGAGTCCACAGATGGAGATAATAATCCTGAATGTCAATGGACAGAACTCAGGCATTAAAAAACGGACTAGCAGACTGGCTTAGAACACCACCCATAAATCTGCTGCCTACAGGAGACACAGCTCAAGACTACAGACAAAAATAGGCTGAGAAGCAAATGTTGGAGAAAGGCTTACCAAGCAAGCAGCAATTTAAAGAAAAACAGGGATAGTGATGCTAATCTCAGGTAAAAGTGACCTCAAAGTGCAAACCATAAAAAGAGATGAATACCTCAAAAGACGTAAAAAGAAATCACAGCCTCAACAATTATAGTGGGTGACTTCACTACACCACTCTCTGAGAAAGACAGATAATGGGGAATGAAACCCAACAGGGAGGCTAGACATCTAAATACTACAATTAGACAATTTGACTTATAGATATCTATTGAATTTTTATCCAAATACAAAAAAAAATCACATTCTTTTCATGTCTACATGGCACATATTCAAAGATAGACCACATGTTGGGGAATAAGGCAAATCTACATAAATTTAAGGGCGTTGATATCATACAGACGTGTCTCTCTGATCACTGTGCCATAAAGCTGGAAATCAACAAAAGGAAGATGAAGAAAACAAGAGCAAACAATTGGAGGATGAATAACTATTGCAAAAGAAGTGTGTACTGGCTCAGATCAGAGATGAAATTAGGAAATTTCTAGAAACAATGAGAATGAAAACATGACATACCAAAGCTTATGGACACAGCAAAGGCAGTTATCAAAGGAAGCTTCAAAGCAATACAAGCATACCTGGCAAGGGAAGAGAGTCTCATAACTGATATGCTGGCACAAAATTTACAGCAACTAGAGCAGAGTCACAAGAACAATCTTACTAATGCAAATGAAAATAAATAATAAAAGTCAGGACTGAGATTCAGAAGTAAAATAAGAAAACTATGGGAAAAATTAATGCTGCTAAAAATCAGTTCTTTGTATGGATAAACAGAATCAACAAACTGCTGGCAAACCTTACTGAAGAAATGAGGGAACAAATTTCAATAGCAAGAATGAGAGCTGAATGAGATCTTAATGAACTCAATAGTATAATCACATAGTACTACAAAGGACTGTACTCCAATGAATTCACCAACTTGGAAAACGTGGACAAATTCTTGCGAAAACAGTCTCTCTCTAGACTGTGCCTGATGGATATCAAGAATATCAAAAGACCCATAGAAGAAATAGACAAGTTTTTCAAGGGATTACTCACAAAAAAAAATCCCCTTGGCTTTATAGGAGATTTTTTTTTAATTTTTAAATTTTTTATTATTTTTATGGTTTTAGAATTCTACCAAGCATTCAGGGTAGAACTGACATCAATCCCACACAAACTCTTCCAAAACATAGAAAAGGATATCAAACTCCCAAAGGACCTGAACAGAAGTTTCACAGAGGCAGAAATCTGAATGGCCAAGGGACATATGAGAAAATGTTCCCAATAATTAGCCATAAGAGAAATGCAAATTAAAACAACAATTAGATATCACCTAACACCCTCCAAGATAGCCCAATTCAAAAAATCAGAAAGAAACAAGTGTTGGAAGGGCTGTGGGGAGACAGGAACTCTTATCCACTGCTGATGGACCTGTAGGTATGTACAGCCACCATGAAAATAGCTTAGCGATACTAAAACAGATGGAATTTGAGCTACCATACCACCCAACAGTCCCCTTACTGGGCACATACCCAGAAGAGGTAAGAAACAAACCACTGTGAGATTTCTGTGCTCCAATGTTCATTGCGACACAGTTCATAATTGAAAGGAGTTGGAAACAACCCAAATTTTCATCAACTGACAAATGGATGAAAAAGCTGTGGTACATACATACAATGAAGTACTATGCATCACTGAAAAGCAGTGATGAATGCATCAAGCATATGTTTACCTGGGACGAACAGGAGGAAATTATGCTAAATGGAGTAAAAGAAGCCCAAAAGATGAGTATAGATGAATCCACTAAGGTAAGCTTTTAAAAAATGCAAAAGGGGCATAGGGAACAAGCTACTGAAAAAAAAATTACTGGACTGAGGCCAAGCTAGTATGGCCAGGACCAGATTAAATCCATGGCTACATATGGTAGCCAAGTAAAAAGTAGGGAATGGGGGGGAGGGGAAGATAGCAATGGGTAGCTGGGGAACAGGGCACTAACTCACCTAAGAGAAGCATATTTGTTATATCTCCACAGGGAAAAAGGGACCAAACTTAAACCCGGTGTTCCAGGATGTGAATGCAGCATGATGGCATGGAGCAGGGAGCCAGTGGAGGCATCTGAGGGCCCAGCCTCAATCCCCACTAAAGGGACAGCCACCCCTCCCCACAAAAAATTTTACTTTGGAGAAAAGCCCTGAATCTGAAGCTTGGGGAGGAAATATCTGATCAGAGCACAGGAGAGTAAATGAAGGGGGAGGATATGAGAGTGGAGTGCATCCTGGCCCACCAAGTCTTGATGATATTATCCCAACTCAGAACAGTCAATGCACAGAGAGGACATTATGGCCAACCCCACTATGGTCAACCCATATGGCTGACCCAAGGCCCTACGGGAACAACACTGGAAACACAAAGTCAGGATTGCACCCAGTCTGTCTCCACCACACAGAGGCAAAACACTAAAGGCGTGCAGCAGAGCAGCAGGAGAAGGTATGGTAGCCAGAGCATGGAGATCCCGAGGAAGTGCCAAGGATCATCTTTGTAGCCAGTGCCTGGCACTCTATCAGACTCAACCAGAGGTCACTCCTAGAGGTCAACAGACAGATCTTAAACTATTTGCAGCTTTTTCTTTTTCATTATTTTAATTACTTATATATTTTTTCTGGACATTGGTTTTTGTAGATATTATCAGTGTTTCATTTTCTTTTGTCACTTCATTTTGCTATGTCTTGTGTGTGTGTGTGTGCATATTCTTTTCTCTGGAGGTGTATCTAGATAGGCTGGATGAACAGTCTGGAGGAGAAAACAATGGGACTGATAGTTCCAGGGACACATGAGAGAGAGAGGGGAAGGTGGGGGAAGGGAGGTAGTATTGACCAAACCAGGGACAAGGGAACAACAAGCAATCCCAAACCAGTGGCAAGGTGGGTGTGAGAGGCCTAGTAAGGATTGATCAAGGGTAATGTAACCGAGAGAAATTACTGAAACTCAAGTGAAGGCTGAGCATGATAGTGGGACAAGAGGAAAATAAAAGGAATTAGAAGAAAGAAATAGGAGGCAAAGGGCATTTATAGAGGTCTAAATATGGGCATGTACAAATGTAAATATATTTATATATGATGATTGGGAAATAGGTCCACTTGCCTATATTTGTAGGGTTAGTATTGTGGCAGCAGATGGACATTGGTTCTCCACTGAAGTACTTCCTCAATGCAAGAACATTTTGTTCTATTAAATTGGCATTCCACGATGCTCACCTTCCCAACACGATTGCTGAAGACAAATAAGTGCATGAGTAAAAGTGGTGAAGAAAGCAGATGGTGCCCGGCTATCAAAAGATATAGCATCTGGGTCTTAAAGGCTTGAAAGTAAACAAGCGGCCATCTAGCTCAGAAGCAACAAAGTCCACAGGGAAGAAGCATACCAGCCTGTGTACCCATGAGGTGTTGAAGGGATTAGGTAAAAATTATATCATTATAAATGACGGGGAGGACACATTGGGGTCTCAAAGCCCATCTGTATATAATGCGACAATCCCTTGCAGAAGGGTTGCAGAAAGGAGCCAGTCAGGGTACAGTGTAGCAATGATGAAACATACAAATATACTTAGTTCTTATATGCTTCCTCCACCCCAACTCTCATAATTCCAATTCTACCTTACAAGTATACCAGACAAGAGGATGTACACTGGTACAGGTAGGAACTGGAAACTTGGGGAATACAGGACAGATTATTCCTGTAGGATCAGTGGTGAGAGTGGTGATACTGAGAGGGTGGAGGGAAGGTGGGGTAGAAAGGGGGAATCGATTATAAGGGTCTACAAATAACCTTCTCCCTGGGGTATGGACAACAGGGAATTGGATGAAGGGATTCACTGGACAGTGGGAGGTATGACAAAATAATAATAATTTATAAATTATCAAGAATTCATGAGGGAGGGAAGTGTAGGGAGGGAGAGGGGGCAAAAAGAGGAGCTCATACCAAGGGCTCAAGTGGAAAGTAAATTTTTTGACAATGTTGATGGCAACAAATGTATAAGTGTGCTTGGCATACAATGGATGTATGTGTGGATTGTAATAAGAGTTGCATTAGTCCCAAATGAATTGGTTTAAAAACATAGACTATCTCCTGTGTAGGTTTAAAAGCACCTAAACATTTCATATGTTTGCTTGCTATAATTGTAAGACTAGGGGTGTTGTCTCATGGGATAGCTCAGTTAATTAGCCTAATATTGTGCTTAGTGTTTTGGTGTATTTCCTAGTTTGTTACATAGTTCCTAGTATCCTAAATGCTTGCAAGAAAGCATCTAAATACAAAAATTTTTCTCTATTCACCAAAATCTTATAGAGTTGAGACTTGAAATGGGCTATAAGAAAGGACAAGTATGTAAAGATGCAACCCAACTCTACTGGTTTGTCAATATTTTCATTTCTGTGAGAAAGATCTAAACTCCAAATGTCTCTCTCATTTCCAATTTCAATTATAAAACTCTTAGCACACTCTTGGCTCCTAAATCCTGTTGTTTAACTTTTCCTCTCCCAGTGACCTTCTGACCACCTACCCCACCCAAACCTGCACAGCCTGTTATTGTCAATCAAGCAAAGATTTGCAGAGCAAAGCAGTTTTCCATTCAAAAATTCATGCACTCTTTTTTTCATATCATTGCTTGTATCCTTGGGGAAGTATTTGAAAATGACACTATCAAGAAGGATGGCATGACCTGCATAGAATCTTGCTAAATAAATCATTAAGTACAATGCTACATCTAGTAGGATTACATCTACTTTCCTTCAAGTACATCCAATCAACACAACTATTCTTTTTTTTGTGTGTGGGGGGGCATCATTGCCCTCTGGTGGGAATGGGAGGTCGGGCCTTGCTCCTGGAGAGCTGCTGCTGGATTTGAACCACCAAGCCAGTGGGCTGCAGTCCTGCACTCAACCATTATGCCACCAGGGCTCAGCCCAACACAACTATTCTTTAAATTTGTGCACTAATCACAAAGGCTCATGGTAAAGAAATTGAAGAATTCTACCAAAGATGTCAGTCAGAGATTGATCAAACATGCAATCAAGATGCATTAGTAGTTTTTGGCCATTGAAATGCAAAATTTAAAAACAAAGAGGAAAGAATAGTAGTTGGGAAATATGGACTTGGCGATATATATGAAGAGTGAGATTACATGACAGAATTTTGTAAAACCAATGACTTGTTCACAGCAAATACCTTTTCCCAACAACAGGAAAGACAACTATACACATGGATTTCCCTAGCTGGAACCCAGAGAAATAAAATTGACTATATCTGTGGGAAGACACAATGGAGAACTTCAATATCAGCAGCAAAAAACAGATTGGGACCAACTCTGGAACAGATAATGAATTGCTCATATGTAAATTCAGCATACAGCTGAAAATAATTAAAACCAGTCCACAAAGCCAAAATACAACCTTGAGTCTATCCTATCTGAATTTCAAAAACATCTTAAGAATAGATTTGATGCATTGAACACTAATGACAAAAGACCCGATCCTCTGTGTGAGGACATCAAGACCATCATTCATAAAGAAAGCAAAAGGTCAAAAGAAAAGATTCATGTGGATGCCGGAAGAGGCTCATAAATTTGCTCTTAAACATTGAGTAGCTAAAGAAGATGGAAGAAATGATGAAATCAAAGAGTTAAACAAAAACTTCAAAGGGCAGTTCGAGAAGACAAAGGCAGATATTGCAATGAAATCTGCAAAGACCTAGAGGTAGAAAACCCAAAGGGAAGAACATGCTCAGCACATCTCAAACTGAAAGAACTCAAGGAAATGTTCAAGCCTCAAGTTGTAATACTGAAAGATTCTATGGGCAAAATATTGAATGATGCAGAAAGCATCAAGAGAAGATGGAAAGAATACATAGACTCACACTTCCATGGACTACAAAAAGGACTGGTCTCTCTTGAAAGAAGTACAGCCAGAGGGCTCCTTAGAGCCAAGGATGGCAAGACTTTGTCTTACATATTTTGGATATATTGTCAAGAGAGACCAGTCCCTGCCGAAGAACACGTTGTGCTTGGTAAAGTTCAGGGGCAGTAAAACACAGGAAGTGGATTGACACAGTGGTTATAACAACAGGCTCAGACCTAGGAGAAACTATGGGGAAGGACCGTGCAGTGTTTCGTTCTGTTGCGTAGAGGGTCCTTGGAGCGTTGGAGCTGCCTCAAAGGCACCTACCAACAACAAGATGGAAAAATTATCACAAGGTTATAATAGTGAAAATAGAACGATTAGAAATGGACTGATTCACCATCAAAATAAAATCGGACTGAACCTGGAAAGCCATATATGATTTGTTCTTTTTAAAAAAAAATCATTTTATTGGGGGCTTTTACAGCTCTTATCACAATCCATACATACCTCTATTATGTCAAGCACATTTGTACATATGTTGCCACCATCATTTTCAAAACATTTTCTTTCTTCTTGAGCCCTTGATATCAGCTCATTTCCACCACCACCCCCCTTCCTGATTTGTTCTCTATATACAGAAATGGTAGTGGTTGGTTTTAAAAACAGATAACATAAACAATAAGTTCCAAAAAACTTTAGCCCAATTCTTTATGATAAAGACTGTCAGGGAGAGGTTTTTGTTGATCCATCCTGCCAGAATCGGGGAGGACAAGAGAGATGGTTCTCTCCTATTTGAATATCTTGATCTTAAGGTGGAACGTCCTTACCCTCATCTTTTGAGTATGTGCCTCACTTATTTATCCTCTGCCTATATTCCTGTCTATTCAGTGTGTGTGCTCCTCCTTCACCTATTTTCTCATAAGTAAACAGGTCCTCCCTCCTTTAGGATTACCGACCCACAGGGCTACTATCCTTGGACTTCACTTTGGCAGCTTGGCAGTCATAAAGTGAATGTGGGCACTCAAAATGGTCTTTGGACTAATTTTAAGGCTTAGGATGAAACCAGCACTCTGTCAGGGGTGCCTTTGCTTTTAGCAAGTAACTCAGTTGTACTCACCACAGTGTAGCATCAGCTATCTCATTTTCTCACCGTGTTTTCATGATCTATTCCATGTTCTTTCCTAGATCTCTCAGCTTTGTCTTTGGTAAACACTGATCTTCTGCCATCAAATCTTGATTATTGTAAGGTTTGCATACCTTACTAGTGTTATTACTAGTGTTATTACTCCCTTTATGAACCACATACTTGTGATTATTTATACTTATACTTTACATTTGTGATCCTTCCATCTTAGACTTTACATTTCTTGGAAATCCATCCTCATTTTTTTCTTGTCCTGCTTCAGCTGCTGTTTTTCTTAGATTCCAATCTTCACAGTCGGAGTTTACTGATAGATCTGCAGATTATTACTTCTTACTATTCTAACAGTAGCAATATTCTTCAATAAACTTATCCAAACTGCTAGACTCTCAAAAATAATTTCATGCAGATTGCAAGAACTGTGCACAGAGTAGAAAACTTTGTCAAATGGAGTGATACTATTAAAATGCTTCATCTGTTTATTCTGATCTATGAATAGATGCCCCTTCTCCCACCAAAAATATATCATAGTAATTCCTCTTAAACAAGTGGCATTAATCCAACATCAATGAGTCCACTTCGACTCCTGGTGACCCCACGTGTTAGTCACTAGAACTACTCCATAAAGTTTTCTTGACTGTCATTTTTAAGAAGGCAGATCACCAGCCTCTTCTTCTGTTGTGCCATTGGATGGACTCTGCTAAAAGCAGAATGTTCATTAGATCAAGCTTCGTTTGTAGTTTCATGAATGGAAACAGATGGAGCATCTGGTGTGGAGTCAGATGAGAACTCCCAAGAGTGGTACAAACTGGAGGGTTTTTACAAGCACAGACACAGGAATAGGGACGATAGATGAGAAAAATTTTGAATTGGCTGGTGGGCATTTCCTTCCCTTATTTGAGATTAAGGGGAAATGTGAAACTCTGTTTAACAGAGTCAGAGTCCTAATTGGTCAACTGAGAATGCCTATTTCCAAAGGAGTCAAATGATGGGCTCAGGTTTCAGATTTTCAACTGTCAGTGTTTATAGGAAGCAGAAATTAGTTACGTTAGGTTTGCTGACTTAGCATAAGTGATTCTACCTAGAACAGTCAGGTTAATGGTTTGAATTGATGACCTTTAGATTAGTAGTTAAGCACAACCATTTATCCTGTCCAGGGACCTTTCAAGGGGCATGGAATGTATTGCTTCTAATGGCTACATCATTTTCCATGGAATGGTGTATCTTAATCAATTCCCTTATAAATATATGTTCTGTTCACTTATTTGCCACTAAAACCAAAGCTGTAGTAAATCTTCTAGTTTTATAATTCATCAGAATGAAATTTATCAGTACAAAGGAATTTTAACACATGTTGCTAGATTTTATTTTTCAAAAGAGATGAAATTTAGATTTCCACATGAGTTGGAATTTTCTCAATGCCAATAGCAACAATAATACCATCAAAATATGAAAATAGCCTGTGTTAGTCTAGGTAGATTAGAGAAACAAACTCAGAGACATTTATATGTGCATAAGGAAGAACTTTATGGGTGCAGTATAGCACCGATGAAACACACCACTTTCCTCTAATTCTTTAATGCCTCCTCCCCATTCCAAACCCCCCCCCACTACCATGATCCCAATTCTATCTTACCAATCTGACTAGTCCAGAATATGTATATTGGTACATATAAGAGCTCGAAATACAGGGAAACCAGAAGAGATAACTCCCTCAGGACCTACAAAGGAAGCAGCAATACTAGGGGGGTAAAGGTGGGGATGGGGGAGTAAGGATAGATCAAATCACAATGATGAACGTATGGCCCTACCCCAGGATGCCAGAAAAGTGGGTGAAATGAGACAGCAGTTGGTGTACAACATGAAAGAAGAAGAAAAAAGGATAATTAGTAAATTATCAAGGGATTATAGGGGACAGAGGGAGAGTGGGGGAAGGAGGGGGAAAAGGAGGAACTAATGCCAGTGGCTCAAGCAGAAAGAAAATGTTTTGAAAAAGATGATGATAATATATGTACAGATGTCTTTGGCACAATGGATATATGTATGGATTTTGGTAAGAGCTATAAGACCCTGCAATAAAACAAAATTTAAATTAAAAAAAAAGAAAGAGCTTTATATACAAGAGCAATCACATATTGAAGAACCATTCCAACTCAGTCCAGATCAAGTCCATATGTCCAATATTAGCACATATGTCCAATGCCAATCGATAAATTTCTCTGCAGACTCACAAAACGCATACAATGATACTAAATGCAGGAAGATCACAGGCCAGTGAGAAGAAAGTCTTCAGTCGTGGTGGAGGCATCTCTGGGCTGGTAGGAGTATCTGCGTGGCTCCTCCAGCTCCAGGGCTCGGCTGATTCAACATAGCTGCATGTGGCTTGTTAGCAGGAATGTCTCAAAGGGAGTGAGCATGTGTCCCACCTCCAGAGAGCTATTAATCTCCTTAGCTCCTCAAATGAGGTTATCAAGCTGTGGCCTGAGTGAAAGGCTAAAATCCACCCCTTCACTCGTAATAGTTTCAAATTGACAACAGATTATGTAACTTTCACAGCATCAAACCCCTTCTATTGGCCACCACTCTCATTCATTTTATTATCATTTAGGTAGGTGCATTATGATGTTAAATTTGTACTTTAAATTGCATTTCCATGAGTAAGGCAATCACCTATCTTCCATATTTTCACACAAATAGCATGCACTAAATCATGTGGTTTTTGCAAACTGCACAGGCACCTTACATGTGAGCTTCTATTTTTCTTTTTATCATTTTATTGGGGGCTCATACAACTCTCATCCCAATCCATACATTCATCCATTGAGAACAACGATCACCTCTCAGAAAATTGCTGAAAACTTTAGAACCATCCACACCACTTCTGACAAGACCTACTCTTGTTGGGGTGAGCTGCTCTAAGATATGCTGTAGATGAGGAGCCCTGGTGATGTTATGGGCTGTGCGCTGGGCTTATACATGCAAGGTCAGCAGGGGGAAGCCACCAGATGCTCAAAACTACCAGCTGCTCTTTGGGAGAAAGCCGAAGATTTCTACTGCCATAAAGACTGAGAGTCCCAGACCCCACAGGGGCACTTCTACCCTGTCCCATAGAGTTGGTATGCATCAGAATCAACTAGATGGCAATGAGAAGAAAAAAGATGTCTAGATTGTATGCTAAAAAAGACTAATTTAAGATTGAACTAGAACTCTTATAAACCAAGACCCCAGGACTACCTGTCAAGTAGGTTCCATCAACATGCAAGCCATGTTGACTTCAAAGCAGTCAGCTCACCCGTATTTCTGAAACTTGGTAAAATGCGTGAAAGCACGTCGAGGCAATGCTCTTTTAAAAATTCATTCTTCAAATAAAATTCTTTTGCAAGTGAAATCATGACTAAAAGCTACACATTGTTGTCAGTGGAAGACATTGTTGCCCATGGAGAATCGACTTTGCGAACACATGAAAGTCATAGCGCTGCTTTGTGATGTTTCAAAGGAACGTTGAGCCTTCAGTTTTATGTTTTCTGGGACAATGCGATCTTGAAAGTCCATGGCGAGGATAGTTTTAAAAGCGCTAGCCTTAAAAAAATAAAAGAGCCAGCCTTTCGACTGTTGAGCAAAGTGAGGTCACTCTGAGCTGTCAGCACTGAAAGGAACAGGGTCAAATACAAGAACCGCCACAGGCCAGATGTCAGAGAAAGTGTGGACACGAGGCCCAGTCCTCACCAGTTAGAGAAAGAAAGGTGGTGACAGACTGTGGCCAGGAACCCAACACTAACGTATCCTATTGCCCCATGACATATGCCATGCCACTCAAGCCACCAAACAATCCACTTCTGATGGTTTTATATGTTCATGGTTGGCAACCATTTAGACCCACTTGGAAAATTTTTCCGAGGCAAAACTGTGGGTTGGTTTGTAACAAATATCTCATGGTATTAGTGAAATTTAAGTTACCACGTGTACTCAAAGCTATTTGCTGAGAAAAAATTTGTATTTTTTGGCTGCTCTTGACATGAATACAGGCCATTCTTCCACTCTGGCAGAAACTCTGATACAACTTTCCACTTTGAATATTATCTCTATAATCTGTTCCTTTGATTTAAAAAAATCCCCCAGTAAAATGATTTATTAAAAAAAAAAGGAGGGGGAAAGGGAAGCTTGTACCAAGGGCTCAAGTTGAAAATATTTTGGAAATGAAGATGGCAACGTGTGTACAAATACGTTTGATACAAATGATGTATGGAATGTTATAAGAGCTGTGAGAGCCCCCAATAAAATCATTGAAAACAACAAACAAACCCACTGACCCACTCTCTGACCCACACCTATTCATCCTTCATGCTTATTCAAGCATCTACTTACCAATTGCTGTTATGCAAGGATAATTTTGATTAAACATAATTGCTAGAGTATTGTACTCTGGAAACTAAAGTGTGAGGAAGACAACTCACGCTAATGTTATCACTTGTTCTCTCTCTGGCTTCGTGTGGCTCCAGTCAGGGTAGGCTGCAGATTCTGTGAGATAAGACGCACCTTAGAACCCACCCTATTGAGAGATACAGTTTCCTGCTTGGTCCGAAATATCTCTGCCTTTCCTGCTCACATATCAGACAACTCTCCTGACCAGTCTGCAACCCCCTAGACTCTGCCTGCCTGTTGGTACAGCTGCCCGCTCAGCTCACAATCTTGGCCTTTTCCTCCCAGCTCTTGTGTCACTTGGCCATCAGCCTCCCAGGACTAGAACTCTGTCTTATTTTTAGCAGAAAATTTGGCACAGGAAATGGTAAATAAATACTTGTTGTATAAAACCTATCTGCATACTGGCTTTATCCTTGCGCCTGTCATTGAATTCCTGGGAACAGAACTACTCGTTGCAACGTCCCATTCAGCAAACATCTCTTATGCACAGCCTCGCTAGCAACCCTGGAGGAAGGCCAGTGCTTTCTTCTATAGGAACCCATGTCGTAAATATTTTTGATATGTAATGTTAGGAAACTGGTAGCACTGTGGGATAAGTCTTGGGCTGCTGACCAGAAGACTGAACTAGCAACTCCATGGGAGAAAAAAATGCGGCTTATCTGCTATATGTGAAGATTCACGGTCTCGGAAATCCTGGCCGGGGTTCCTAGGAGTCAGAATTGATCCAATGGCAGTGGTCTGTTAAGAAAAAATGTTTTCTCCTCTGAGGAACTAATGTACTTTTTTACCTTGCACAATAATGAAAGCCATGCAAATTATTATACCTTTTAAAAAACACTTGCCAGGAAGGAAAGTTAAAAGAAACTTTAACTACGGTCACTTTAGTAGCACTGGTGGCACAGTGCTGAAACCACTCAGCTGCATACTGAAAGGCCAGCAGTTCAAACCCACCAGCCACTTTCAAGAGAAGACTGTAATCGGGTGTTCCTGTAATGATGGCCACCTTGCAAACCCTGTAGGACAGTCCTACTCTGCTGTATAGGGTTGGTGTGAGTTGGAATTGACCAGATGACACCCAAAAGCAAAAGCAACAACTTTGACCCTGCTGTTCACTTTGGAGGTTCTGTCACAATTTCCCCTGGTATGTATTATGTGGACCACGTGCATCAGAATCCCTGCGGTCTGAGCCCCACCAACAGGGCTGCTCCTCCGAATCACTAAAAGTGGGACTTTTCTCCTTCAGGGAATGTGAGTACTATAACTTGGAATAATTATGAATGCCTTCTTTTATTTTTTGAAAGATGAGGCTATCTACAGCCATAAAGATGAGCCTTTCATAGGGCTGCTATGAGGGGGAATCGACTGGAAGGCAATGGGTTTGGTTTTGTTATGGTCTGTTTGTACAATGGTATTTTTAAAAAGTCTTTATCAAGATTTATGCCCACAGTATTGACAAGGAGAACTTCTTACTCTTTCTTCAGAAATTAAAAATATATTGAGTAAAACAAAAAGATAGGTGCATAAGGGGGTAGAAATAAAATCTTAATAACATACTCATTCAACAGAATATTTATTGAATGTCCACTATGCACCACTATGATACTATCTGAATGGACCAAATGTCCTGCTTTTTAACAATTTAACAGTGTCCCGTGGCATTTTAAAATTAAAATAAATATATTACAATACTATTTTTGTGTTATATGAAAATTTTTGTTGCTCCATATAGACCAAATTTTTAATCAAGAACCCTCTCCCCTACATCCCCTGCCTCCAGGTCAGTGGTGTCCAGCTTAAAATCTGGTCACTTTACACTATGCCAAAGTGACACTCGTGAGCAAAACTAAGTTTCTGCCCTCAAGTTACTCAAGGTTTCGTGGGAAATGAGAAATGAAAACAGGTGAGCAGGTGAATCCTCACTTGCCAACATACGGCAAGTCCTACAGATAGAACCCAATATCACAAAGAAAATTTCCATGTTGCTAGCCAAATGGAGTAAAACCAAACAACCAAACAAAAATGATTCTTTACACTCCCCAATAGAATAACCCCCTTTCAGCTCATACAGGATCAACCTGAGGGACCTGTGAGGATTCCTTGAGTCTCTCTCTGGGCTTCCATTGAGACAGAGTTCAGCTCTGAACCAGACTGCTAATGGCAGAAGAGGAAATTCGTTACTAGCTAGCCCAGCATTCTTGCTCTAGAATCACCTCACTGCCATCTAGTCGATGCCGACTCTGAGCAACCTTACAGGACAAACTAGAACTGCCCCCTGTGGGTTTCCAAGACTGGAACTCCCCCTTCTCTGGGAGCAGAGAGCCTCATTTCTCTCTCAGTAGGACCAAGTAACTAACAGGAAATCTCTGCTTTAGCTGAGTGACCATCTCTACCTCAACAGGGGGCAGCATAAGGAGAGCAAGACCATCCTCCCTTGCCTGAGCAGGTTCTAAGCTAAGGAGTGGGAAGAGCATCTGGGAGAGGGTGTGGAGTTAGGCCCAGGAGGGGAGAGGAGGGGAGACATATGTTTCAGGTAGAGGGCACAGCCATTACAAGGACTGGAGACAACAGAGAGAACTTGGTGCTGAGGGGATTTTAAGTCATTCTAACACCCCAGAGAAAAAAGTCTCACTTAGACTCACATTTCAAGGTTCCACTTAAATCACACCTTACCCAATAAGTTTCCTGGGTCTGTGTTGTTCTTCTTTATCTCCTTTTCCCAGTGTCCACAATATCTGTCATCACATATCATTCATTCCGTAGTGACTTCTGGTATTCACTGGTTTCCCTAACTAGACCATAACCCTCACAGAGGTAGGGACCTTGTTTTACAGTTTTGTCTTTTCATGACACGTTTCTTGATATATAATTTACATGTCATACAATGTAGTTATTTAATGTACAATTCAGTGGTATTTAGAGGATTTGTAAATGCGGGCAACAATTAATTCTGGAAAATTGTTGCAGGAAGAGACCCCTACATTAGCAGGCATCCCCACTGTCCTGTTCCACCCCCACCATCCAGTTCTAAGCAGTCATGGGTCTACTTGTTTCTACAAAATTGCCTATTCTGTGCAATTTCTATCAATGAAATCACATAAACTGTGCTCTTCCGTAACTGGCTCCTTTCACTCAGCACAATGTTTTCAAAGTTCATGCCTGCCGAGCATGTATCCTGCTTTCTTTCTTTTGGCGGTCAAATCAGACTTCATTTTGTGAATGTACCACTCTTATTTATTAATCAATCAGCTGACAGTTTAGTAATTCCTACTTTCAGGATACAGTAGATCATGCTGCTCTAAACAAAGTGTAGAAACACGATGCTTTAGTGTGTATATAGGCTTTCATTTCTCTTGGGTTTAGATCGAAGAGTGAAGCCTCAAGGTGTGCTGTCAGAGTGTTCCGAATGGGCTACACCATTTTGACATTCCCAACAGCAGTACAGGAGTATGGGCAGCTGAGATCTGGGAAGAGAGTGTATGCAGACAAGTTCTCTATGCTCATGATTAAAGAAGCCTGGGCAGTCAGGATTCTGGGTGGAGAGAGGCATTCACATTTATGAGTTGGAAAAGAGCCCCAGTCACATTCCTCTAATTAAAAACTATCCCCACAATATACTCCCATTATAGTGCTACCTTAATGAAATCTCTTACATGCACATGGCTGATTACTATGTGGCTGGCAGCTGTATCTATAGGACCAGACATGTTGCTATTATTCTCCTCTGCTCAGGGGGAAATTAATTCCTCTTTATCTGCCCCGAGCACTGGTGTTAGATTCTTTTCCATTTGAGCTCAGGGACGAGTAAGGTTAAGATACTGCCCACCTTGTTACACATGAAGGTGTCTGTAGTTAGGGCTGGTGGGGGCCTTGCATGCCCTGAGACTATATAAGTTCAAGAATATGAGGGGGGACACCCTCCAAAACACAATTTTTTGAAGTTATGTATTTAAATTGCTTACAAAACAACCTTATCACCATCAAAGTAATCTTCATTACACTTAATATATTTCTCAAATTTGCAATTGCATTCTTGGATATATTTTTCAAACTCATCTGTTGAGGTAGCTGGCAGTACTTCTCTCATGATTTTTTTCTTTATCTGTTCTACTTCATCATATTGCTGTCCTTCCTTGTCCCTTGGCATTCACAGAAACAAAAAGAAGTTGTAGGGATAAAGATCAGGTAAGGTCTGTGGGGCAAGAGAAGCATGTTGCTTTTTGCCCAAAACTGGCACACTGAAATGGCTGTGTGAGCAGGTGCATTGAAGAGGTAGCAAAGCCAGCCCTCCATATGCCACAAATCCGGCCTTTTTTGTTGCACACAGTTATGTTATCTTTTCAGACCTCTAAATAGAAAGCTTGATCAACAATCTGACCAGTGGAGCCAACTCCAAATGCACTACGAGTCGATATTTCATCAGACCGGGAAGTTGATAAACAAGAGATTGTCATCAATCAACATTTCATCTTTTTTGGAAATGAGAGAACCACTTGTCCACAAGAGTTTTCCCCATAGCACTTCCTTATAGGCTGTGTCCAACATCACAACAGTTTCTGTGGCATTTTCTCCTAAAAGAAACAACAAAATTTCACAGTCACATGCCGTTTTCTTAAATCAGCCATCACAAAGGAAAAGGTTCCAGGAAAACTCCTTTTACAAAAAAATCCACTGTGACCAGAGAGAATCTTCCCAGGTGACACCACTGGGTGCACTAACTCAGAGCGAGTTGCTCAGTGCTCGTTGAGTGGGGAAATGTATGAAAGCTCTGCTCTGTCTAGTGTAATTTTGTTTTTTGAGGGGGTCCCCTCTAGTACATTCTTTCTCTCTCCCTCTCAGACCTGGCTACCTGGAGGAGATGAGGGTCCCAAAACTTTTGTCTGTCTTTTTAGTTCTTCCCTTCAGTTCCACAACCATCCCTTAGGGCCCATCCAGTTGTGGACTGGCTCCTACACGTGTCCACATTTTCACTATCACACAAAATTAGACTCTGTCGTTGAGACTCAAAGTTACCATATAGGATGGGGTAGAAAGGGACCCCTGTGAGTTCCCAAGCCTGCAACTCTTTACAGGAGTAGAACACCCCATCTTTCCCCCCAGGAAGAGCTGGTGTTTCTGAACTGCTAACCTTGCAGTTTATCAGTCCAATGTGTAACTACTATGCCACCAGTTGTCCCCTGTAATTATAGCTAACTTAAAGGCAAACAAACAAACAACACTACTATTGAGTGGATTCTGACTCAGAGGGAGCCTATAGCCATCATAGTGAGTGTGGAAGGTCACTGGAAGGTGCAAACAGTTGGATTCAATTACTAACCTAAAAAAACCCTAAACCTCCTCAGTGGCACTGCAAAAGAAAGGGCTGGTGATCAACTTACCGTATAAACTCATGTATAAGCCGAATTTTTTTTTAGCACATCTTTAATGCAGTTTTTGTGGTGAAATTAGGTGCCTCAGCTGATATTCAGGTTGGCTTATACTTGAGTAGATACTATAAAAATTGTAGCCAAACAATAACACAAAAGGCAGGAGATTGACAATAAAAAAAAGAGGGGGCACTAAAGGACACTCTTGAAGAAGTGCAAACATTAAAGGTAATGGAAAAATAGTACTATGTATCAATTCTGCAATAATGATGATTTGCAAGCAAATACTTGGATAGACATGTAGGCTGAACAGGTATGAGAAAGAGAGTGGGAATATACTCAGGATATATAAAGATTTGAAATGGGATATTTGTGCATTTGTGTGTTAGTCCGGGTAGTCTAGAGGAAGAAATTTCATAGACACATATATCGATATAAGGAAAGGGTTTATATACAAAAGGAATGTGACACTGAGAAGGCATTCCAGTCCAATCCAGTTCAAGGTCATAAGTCTGATATTGACCCATATGCCCGAAATTAGTCTATAAAATCTCCTTCCGACTCACGAAGTCACAGGTCAGTAGGTGCAGAATCCCGGCGCTGGCAGGGGTCTCCACATGGCTCCTCGCTTCCAAGGCTCAGGGTCCATCAACAGTAGAAGCAACTCATCGCTGGCAGAGGTCTCCATGTGGCCACCCCAGCTTCAGAGGTCTGGCTCAATCAGGGCAAAGCCGTGTGATCTCTCTGCTGGCTCCTCCAGCTTCTTAGATGCTGCCATCTTGTCTGTGATTAATCATCTCCAAGACTAACTCCCAACAACTGGGGAAGATAGCTTCTCATCTTCATGAGGGAAATATCGCGAGATTTCCCAGAAGTCTCAGGAGAAAGCCATGCCCACATAGAGGCCTCATTGGCTGCTCAATGGCTATCTCCTGATTAACAGGCCAGACTCCACCCTACATTTCAATCATAAAATTAACATAAGCACATGACTGCCACAATTTGTATTTCCCTTTGTTATAATTCTATGAATGTGGTAGAGCATACTGGGGGAAAGTGATGAAAACTTACCAGACATAACCAAACCCTGTGAGGGAATAGCTCACTGGATCTAGGGGGTCAAGACCATCGTCTTGGGTGATACTAGGGTAAACTAACATCACATAGTCCACAAAGACAATGCTCTACATCCGACTTTGGTAAGTAGTGCTAGGATCTCAAAAGCTTGTGACTTGTCATCTAAGGTGTAGCTCGTGGTTTCTCCCTGTGCAGAGAAAAGAAGAGTGATGAAAATTGAAGACGCCCCCAAAAAAATTAAAAAAAAAAAAAGAAAATTGAAGACCCATAGCAACAATTAGTCCAATGGGCTAAGGACTAAACCAATATCAATCTCCATGACCCTGAGATGAGAAGAAGTTAATGATGCCCAGCTATCACCACCAATGCTCTGAAAGCAATCACGGACTCCAGATAGAGTAGGGGCGAAATGTGGAATAAAACTTAAAATCATAAAAGAGACCAGACTCTAAGATAAATGTGGTACTGGTTGTACAATTCCCTTTGATATGATCGAATGAACCAGTCAATTGTATGGTATATAAATTATGTGCCAATAAAGTTGTTGAAAAAGAGAGAGACCAGGCGCGCTTATCAGATAGAAATTTGTAGAATCCCCAATACTATGGCCTTTAGTCTCTCTTCATGTCTGAAACTGAATTAACCTCCACCTTTGCCCACTCCCATCCATGCCTACAGCTCACTTTCCAGCCAACCAAAAGATAGGCCTGTGAAGAAAACCCTTATACTAGGGAGGTGTACACACTTTAGAATAATCAACTGTTTGATATCACAATGGCAGCTTTTACCCCAAACAAAGTTTGGAAGTGTTAGGAAAGGAGTGGAAACAAAACACAGAGATAAGTGGGATAAATAATAATTCTTTATAGCACTGCGGTCAATGAGATGAAAAGCTGAATGTGTAGGAATTATTGGATTTCAAACTTCTGAAAGTTTGAAATCTTTTACAGCTCTGTAAACCCTCACCTAATTCACACTAAAAAGTTGCTTTTTTTTTTTAATTAGAGCCCAAATGCCTTCCGGAGCAGTTTTATTCTATATCATCTGGGGTTTCTGTAAGTAAGAATCAATTTGCCAGCAATGGGCTGCAGTGAGAATGAAATCTTATGATTTTTTTTGGCATTTCCTTGCTAACTAATGAATTATGCCATTCATTTCTTTGTATGCTTATTGGCTGTCTTCTTTGAAGAACTTAGTCTATTAATCTTTCTAATATTGAGTTGTAATGAGTTATTCATGCAATTTTTAAAATGTAGTGTATCTAACAGAATTAAGTACACATTCGGCTTATGCTTGTTCTCTAATACATGGCATTAAAATTTTTGATATTATATTTAATAAATAAGTTGGAATAACATTGTCAGCATTTGGGATAAAGAAACACAATAATTTCTGACTGTCACCACATGCAGGTATTTTTACTATACCATTATCTCTCGTCTGATTGTATTTAACTAGAGTATCTATCTAAGGTATGAAAAAACTTAACACATGTCTCACAGTGATAACAAATAAAGTCACTTTTCTCTCTAGGCCTGTGCTCTTTAAACACCCTGCCCCCTCTGTCTCTTCGCAGTATGGTCAAATAAAGATATCATAACCAGAGGACTTGCTTAGCAAACCTTAGATAAAAGGGAACTATCAACTCTCCACTACATATCTCATCCAAGGAACTATAAAACCACTTATATGGGGTTTCAGCCCATGGATTAATAAAAGCCATGCAGATGTTTCTCTTGCAGTGAAGTCTAGGAATTCATCATTTCAATTGTTCCATTAAAAATGGAGGTGCAAGGGCTGAGCCCCGGTGGCGTAGTGGTTGTGCGCAGGACTGCGGCCCACTGGGATGGAGGTTCGATTCCGGCTCCCAGGAGCAAAGGCTGGGCCTCCTACTCCCACCACCAGGGCAGTGATGCCTAAAAAAAAAAAAAAAAAAAAAAAAAAATGGAGGTGCAGAAATAGGAATATGCCTAAATTCATTGAATTCATGGAAAAAGAAAGAACATAGATTGTGGAGTCTGGGCATGGAATACATAACCCTGCAGAGGAAACCTGTATGTGCAGCCCATGACCCTCCGTTCTTTCCAGGCAGTCCAAAGTGCAAATGATTTCTGGAGCTTGTATTTCTGGCTCTGGGCCAGAGACAGACTCATTGGAATAGCAGCCAAACACCCTCATTGCTTCAACATGATTGTCATGCTTGTGCTGTGACGGCAGAGTGCACCCTACAGGAGACATGGGGACATCTCATTCCTAAGGATTCTGTTTCATTTTTTTATAGGCAAAGATCTTCACCCTTTCTACCCCCAAAATAGAGGTGTGAAGGAAATTTAGTTTGGAGGGTCTTGGCATCTCAGTATGAATATAAATCCCCCGCCCCAATTAAATCCTGAGATTTGTCTCTGAGAAACAATGTATCTAATTATCCTAATTCATAGATTATGCAGGAATTTTTTCCTTTAGGGAAAGAAAATGGAAAATAATTTCTGCTTGTTAATTGGTGTTTTGAATGTCAAAGAATGAAGTCAGAAAGTAGGGAAAGAAACTTGTAATTACTCAAGTAAATTATGTACAAGACAAACAATTGCCCTCAGAATAATGAAAACAAGATGAATGTGGTCATGTCAATGGATTAATTTGCCTTCTTTTCGGAGAGCCATCCAAGCAGAGATTGAGAAAGGAATTGTTTGGCCATGATATGAGAATAATTCAGACCTGAGGAAGGGAACATACAGAGACATTGCTGCTTATGCAAGGAAGACCCTGCCCAAACCACCTAGGACGCATCACATCACGTCCATACATCTCTTTAGGTCCTCTCCTCCTGGTGGACCCATTTTGGATCTGGACATCCCGACGGGGTGGAAGGCCTGCAGCACACACTTCTGAGGAGGATTTCTAGGGCAAATGGACAGTGGAACTTAGTATCTATTGCCTTGAAGAAGGAGAAAAGATTCTTTAAAGGTCAATTGATACAATTGCCATGTTGTCCGAGATGTCCAGCCTTGGAACATCTAAAAGTCAGGTCCTAAAAGCCAGTCAGGGAGCCAGAGTCCTGGTCTCCCGTGATGACAGACTGGTGCAGTGTGAAGCAGTCTGCGGTCTTATGTCAGTGCAGCTTTGGGGAGCACATGACAGCTGTTGTTAATGTTAATCTCTTATCACCAAAGAAGACGTCGCTTCTGAGGACTGTCTATATGTTTGAAACGGTAAAGCATAATTCAAAAATCATTTTCTTGGGGGCTCATACAACAATTATCATGACCAATATATACATCAGTTGTATGCAGACCACATTTGTACAATTTGTTGCCATGATCATTCTTTTTTGTTGTTGTTGTTGTTTGGGAATCACTGCCCTCTTGTGGGAGTGGAAGGCCCAGCCTAGCTCCTGGAGAGCTGCTGCTGGATTTGAACCGCCAATCCTGTGGGCCGTAGTTCCACACTCAACCACTAGGCCACCGGGGCTCAGCCTGCCATCATCATTCTTGAAACATCCTCCTTCACTATCTGTATGTTTGAAAGGGTAAAGAGTAATTAAAAAATCATTTTATTGGGGGCTCATACAACTCTTATCATGACCAATATATACTCTTATCTTGACCAATATATACATCAGTTGTATGCAGACCATATTTGTACATTTGTTGCCATCATCATTCTTGAAACATCCTCCTTCTACTTAGGTCCTTGGTATCAGCTCCCCATTATTTCCCCTCCCTTCCTACTCCCCCTACCTTATGAACTCTTAATAATTTACAAATTGTCACTATTTTGTCATATTGTACACTGTCCGATGTATTCCTTCACCGTCTTCCCTGCTGTCTGTACCTCAGGGAGGAGGTTATATGTAGAGCCCTGCAATTGACTCTTCCTTTCTACTCCACCTTCCCTCCACGCTCCCGGTATCACCACTCTTACCACTGGTCCTGAAGGGTTCATCTGTCCTGAATTCCCCATATTTCTGGCTCCAGTGTACATCCCCCCACTCTAGCTGGATTTGTAAGGTAAAATAGGGATCATGATAGTGGGGGTGGGGAGGAAGCATTTAAGAGCTAGAGGAAAATTGCATATTTTATTGTTGCTACTCTGTACCTTGACTGGCTCATCTCCTCCCAGCGACCCCTCTGTAAGAGGATGTTGCTTCACCTACTGATGGGCTTTGGGTACCCAATCTGTATTCCCCTCATTTATTGTAATATAATTTTTAGTTCTTGGATGCTTGATCCCTTCAACACCTCATGGTCACACACACTGGTGTGCTGCTTCCAGACCCCAGACACTATATTTTTTTATAACCAGGCACATTTGCTTATGTACACATTTGTCGTTAGTGATCACATCAGGAAGGTGGGCATGCAATGTTATGATTTTTAGTTCTTTGAAGCCTGATAACTAATCCATTTGACATCTCGTGGTCATACAGGCTGGTGTGCTTCTTCCATGTGGGCTTTGTTGCTTCTCAGCTAGATGGCCACTTGTTTACTTTCAAGCCTTTAAGACTCCAGATGCTATATCTTTTGATAGCCAGGCACCATCAGCTTTCTTCACCACTTTTACTTATGCACACATTTGTCTTCAGTGATTGTGCTGGGAAGATGAGCGTCATGGAAAGCCAGTTTAATAGAATAAGGTGTTCTTGCATTGGAAAGTACTTAAATGAAGGTCCAATGACCACATGCTGTCTTAATAGTAACTCTATAAGTTTATGCACATTGATCTATTTCCCCATCATTATATATAAATAAATTCACCCATGTACATGCCTATAATTTGAACTCCATAAATGTCCTTTGCACCTTAGTTCTCTCCTCTATTTCCTTTTACTTTCCTCTTGTCTCACTATCATGCTCAGTCTCCATTTGGGTTTCAGTAATTTCTTTCTGTTACTTTACTCTTTATCAATCCCTATCAGGCCTTTCACACCTACCTTGTCACTGATTTTGAATCACTTGCTGTTCCCTTATCCCTGGGTTGGTCAACACTACTTCCATTCCCCCAACTCCCCATTTACCATGTACCCCCGGAATCATCAATGCCATTTTTTTCTCCTCCAGATTGTTCCTCCAGCCTATCTTATCTAGATAGACCTGCAGTAATAACAATATGTACAAAAAAACTGGGCACCCTAAGATAATAAAAAGATAACACACAAAAATCTCAATATCCAAAACATATATAAATAAGTAAAATAATAATAATAATAATAAAATAAAAGCCTGTAAATAGTTCAAGGTCTGTTCATTGACCTTCAGGAGTATCCCCCAGTTGAGTCTGAGGGGTGCCACACTCTGGCCGCAAACTATATCCTTGGCATTCCCTCAGGAACTCCGAGCCCCGCTGCACACCCTTAGTGTTTTGCCATGGTGTGGTGGGGTCAGACAGGGTACAATCTGGACCCTGATTCTTCATTGTTGTCCTCATAAGGCCTTGGGTGAGCAAAGGATGCCAGTTTTCATAGTGGGGTCGGCCATATGGTCCTCTCTGTGCCTTGGCTGTTCTGAGAACGGATAACATCCTCAAGGCTCAGTGTGCCAGGATGCACTCCACTCTCTCTTCATATACCCCTTCATTTGTTCTCATGTGCTCTGGTCAGGCATGTCCCACACCCCAAGCTGCAACTTCAGTGCTGCTCTCAAAAGAAAACTCCCCTGGGGGGAGAAGTGGCTGTCCATGTAGTTGAGATTGGGGTTGGGCCCTCGGACTCTTCCACTGGCTCCCAGCTCCATGCAGTCATGCTGCATTCACATCCTGGAACCCCAGGTTTAAATTTGGTCCCTCTTTCCCTGTGGAAATATAAACAATACTCTCCCCTTGGGTGCGTTAGTACCCCATTCCCCCACTACACTTCGCCATCTTCTCCACCACCCCCCCACCGCAGTTGACTACCATATGTAGCCCTGGATTTGGTCTGGCCCATGCCATATATCTGGGCCTCTCACCAGAAATTTCTGTATAGAGTAGCTTTTCCCCTATGCCCCTTTTGCATTTTTTATCTTACCTCCGCGGACTCATGTTGCACATGTTCTTTTGCGCCTGGCTCAGTTCACTTAGCAAAATTTCCTCCAGTTCTTCCATATGGTGATGTGCTTCATGTATTCATCACTGCTTTTCTCATCATTGCATAGTACTTCATTGTGTGTATGTACCACAACTTTTTAATCCATTCATCTGTTGATGGTATGTGAGTTGTTTCCAACTCCTTGCAGTTATGAACTATGCTGTGATGAACATTGGAGCACAGATGTCTGTTTGTGGTTTGATTCTTGCCTCTTCTTGTATATGCCCAGTAGGGGGAATGCTGGTTCATATGGTAGCTCAATTTCCATGTGTTTTTGATATCGCCAAATTGATTTCCACAGTGGTTGTACATACCTACAGGTCCATCAGCAATGGATAAGTGTGCTTGCCTCCCCAAAGTCCCTCCAACACTTGTCGCTTTCTGATTTTTTGAATTGGGACATCTTTGAGGGTGTTAGGTGGTATCTCATTGTTTTGATTTGCATTTCTCATAAATAAAATCATTCTCTTATGGCAAATGATTGGAAATGTTTTCTCATGTTTATTGGCCATTCAGATTTCTGCCTCAGTGAAACTTCTGTTCAGGTTCTTTGCCCACCTTCTAAGTGGGCAAATGAGGGTACCCAGCTATGAGGGTATTGTATATTTTATTTTATTTTATTTTTGGGGGGGCATCACTGCTCTCCGGTGTTGGGGGTATTGTATATTTTAGTAATAAGGCCTTTATCTGATTTGTCATTGCTAAAGATGTTTTCCCAGTTGGTGGGAAATCCTCTTGGTAAATTTACTCTCTTGGTAAATTCTTAGGTGTTTTATCTTCAGTATATTCCACGTGTCTGTTTGTGCCTCCCCTGTGTTTGAATCCTTCTCTATGCCTGATACCCTATGTAATCTCTATGCCAACGTTCTCAGGTTGTTCCCAATTTCCTCATTGATGGCCCTAGTAGCTTGGTGTTTTACTTTGAGGTCTGTGATCCACCTTGAGTTTATTCTTGTGCATGCAGTGAGGTAAGGGTCTTGCTTCATTTTTTCTATAGGCAGATATCCATTTTTCCCCCAGCACGACTTGTTTGAGAGGGCATCAGCTTCCCACTTGATATTTTGGGGGCCCTTATCTAAGATTAGTTGCCTGTATGCTAATGACTTTACTTTCCGGGTTTTCAGTTCTTTTCCATTGCTCTGAGTGTCTATCACTATATCAATACCATGCTGTTTTGACCACTGTGGCTATTTTATACGATATGCTAAAGTCAGGTGAAACTAGCACTCCTACGGTATACTTCTTCTTAAAGAGTTCTCTGCTAAGTCTGCGCTTCTTCCTTCTCCATATGAAGTTGATAATCATTTTTCCCTTTCTTTATAGAAAGATCAGGGTGATTGTATCAGAATTGTATTATATTTATATAGTGCCATGGGTAGAACTAATATCTTTACTATATTGAGTCTTCCAATCCATGAGAATGGGATATTCTTTCATTTGTTGAGGTCACTCTTGTTTTCTTGTACCAGTGTCCTGTAGTTTGTCCCATAAAGATCTTTTGTTCTTTTAGTCAGATATATCCTAGATATTTCAATTTGTGCTTAGCTATTGTGAAGGGCACCTCTTTTTAAATCTTTTCTTCTGCGGTCTCATCCGCAGTCCAATAGAGTTCTATCGGAAGATTGTGGATCTTGTATCTTACCACTCTTCCATACTCCTGTATTGCTCCCAGCACTTCCCTTGTTGAGCTTTTGGGATTTTCCATAAATAAAATCATTTCATCTGCAAATAACGAAAGTTTCACCTCTTCCTTCCCTAGGTATATAACTTTGATGTCTTTTCTTTGCCTTATGTTATAGGTAAAACCTCCAGTATGATATTCAATAACAGTGGTGACAGGGACATTCTTGTCTGGTCCCCCTTTTCATTGGGATTTTGTTCTTCTTTTCTCCATTGACTACATGTTGGCTGTTGATTTTTTCATATATAGCTTGTATTGTCTTGAAGAATTTTTCTCCCATTCCTATCTTCTCAAGTGTCTTAAACAGGAATTGGTGTTGGAGGTTGTCAAATGCTATTTCCACATCTATTGATATTATCATGGAGAATGACACTAATGGTCTTTCATGTGTTGAAACATTCTTGAATCCCAGGTATGAACCCCACTTGGTCTTGGTAAATTATTTGTTTTATATACTTTTGTATCTGAATAGCCAGTATTTTATTAAGGATTTTTGCATCAATGTTCATTTAGGGATATTGGTCTGTAGTTCTCAATACTTGTGGGATCCTTGCCCAGTTTCAGCATCAGTGTTATACTAGTTTCATAGATGGAGTTTGAGAATTTGACATCTTTTTCTATGTTTTGGAAGAGTTTGTGTAGGCTTGGTGTCAGTTCTTCCCTGGATGCTTGGTAGAGTTATCCTGTAAAACCATCTGGCCCACGGGATATTTGTTGGTAATCCCTTGACAACTTTGTCTCTTTCTTCTATTGCTATGGGTCTGTATTGCTTGACATCCATCAGGGTTTGTCTAGAAAGGGACTGCTTTTCCAAGAATTTGCCCATGTCTTCCAAGTTGTAGAAGTCATTGGAGTACAGTCCTTTGTAGTACTGTGTAATTATCCTTTTGATTTCATTAGGATCATTTACAATGTTTCTTCTTTCATCCCTCATTCTTGCTATTGAAATGTGTTCCCTCCTTTCTTTGTTAGGTCTGCCAGCGGTTTGTCAATTTTGCTGATCCTTTCACAGAACCAACTTTTAGCAGCATTAACTTTTTCCATTTTTTTCTTATTTTTCCTCTCCTGAATTTCACTCCTGATATTTATTATTTCTTTTCTTTTGCTTTAGTAGGATTGTCCTGCTGACTCTGCGATAGTGCCAGCATTTCAGTTATGAGATGTTCTTCCTTTTTCAGATGTGCATTTATTTCTATGAAATTTCCTCCGATAACTGCCTTTAGCTGTGTCCCATAAATTTTGGTATATCATGTTTCATCCTCATTGGTTTCTAGAAATTTCCTAATTTCATCTCTGATCTGGACCGGTATGCACTTCTTTTGCAATAGAAAGTTATTCATTCTCTAATTATTTGCTCTTGTTTTATTCATCGCCGTTTTGTTGTTTTCCAGGCTTATGGGACATTGGTCTGAAAGAGAGGTCTGTATGATATCAATGTGCTTACATTTATGTAGATTTGCCTTATGCCCCAGTATGTGGTCTATCTTCCAATATGTGCCATGAGGGCTTGAAAAGAATGTGAATTTCTTTGTATTTGGAAGAAAGGCTCTGTATCTATCTATTAAGTCAAATTGTCTAATTGTAGTGTTTAGATCTATAACCTCCTTGTTGAGTTTCTTTCCATGTGATCTGTCTTTCTCAGAGAGTGGTGTATTGAAGTTGCCTACTATAATTGTTGAGGCTGTGATTTCTTTTTTCATCTTTTGGAGTGTTTGGTTGAGGTATTCAGGAGGTCTCTCATTTGGGGAATATATGTTTAAAATGCTTATTGATTCATTGTCTACTATTCCCTTGAGATTATGCAGTGTCCCTACTTATCTCTCTCTCTCTTTTTTTTTTTTTGCATCACTGCCCTCTGGTAGGCGTGGAGGCCCAGCTTTGCTCCTAGAAAGCTGCTGCTGGATCTGAACCACCAAGGCAGTGGGCCTCACTCCTGTACTCAACCACTCCACCACCAAGAGCTCAGCCCCATCCTTATCTCTTTTTATGCCTTGCACTTTGAGATCAATTTATCTGAGATTAAGGTTGCTACCCCAGCTTTTTTTTGAATTGTTTGCTTTGCATGCCTTTCTCCAGCCTTTGATTCTCAGTCTCTTTTTGTCTGTAGTCTTGAGATGTGTCTCCTGTAGGCAGCAGATTGGTGGGTGGTGTTTTCTAAGCCACTCTACTAGCCTCTGTCTTTTGATGTTTGGTTTCAGTCCATTGATATTTAGGGTTATTATCTCCATCTGTGGAATATGTGATGTCATCTTATACTTTTTGTCTTGAGTGTTTCCCTATCTCCCTTCCTTTTCAGAATGTTGTGCATGTGTGTGTGATGGTGGATCATTCTTGACTTCTTTCCATTCATAAGCCATCCCTATTTTTTTTCTTTGTTGCCCTCGGGGTGATGTTGTTCTATGTGGTGATCTCTTAATTATGCTTGGTGAGTGCTATTCTGCCCATACTGGGTCAGCAAAGATTTTTTATAGGACTGGCTTTCTTCTAATGTATTCTTTGAATTTTTCTTTGTCTGGGTAAATTTACTTCTCCATCTATATTGATAGATAATTTGACTGGGTAGAGTATTCTTGGGTTTATATTACTTTCCTTCAATTTTTGGACTATATCACTCCACTCTCTCCTCTTCTTCATAGTGTCCCCTGATAGGTCTGAGCATACCCTTATTTGGGAACCTTTAAATGTGATTGCTTGTTTTTCCCCTAACTGCTATCATGACTTTCTCCTTTTCCTCAAAGTTGGATAGTTTAACAATTATGTGCCTATGTGACTTCTTCTTGGGATTCAGTCTAACTGATGTTCTTTCAGTCTCCTGAATGGTTGCCTGGTTTTCATTCATTAAGCTCAGGAAGTTTTCCTCAAAGAATTCTCTATTTTTACAGATGACTTCTTTGTTGTGTTTTCCTCTGGTAGACCAATAATTCTGATATTGTTCCTCTTCATAGCATCAGACATAGCGCTTACATTTTCTTCAGTTTCTCTGATGAACTCATTAGATTTTTGTTTGCTTTTTTTAAATCCCATTGGCTACCCTCTAGGATACCTGTATGGTTTTCAGCTTCCTCCAGAGAATTCGCAAAGTCCATGAATCTGCTGTTGATTTTTGTTATCTCTTCACTAAGATCTTGTATTTCTCTTTTGTGTATGGACTTTATCTCATCTATCAATTCATCCTCTTTCTGCATTGTTTCTCTCATATCCTGTATGACTCCAAGCAGCATTCTGAAAATTTCTGTGACATATGAATGCCTGCTTCTATGTACATTATTAGTTTCAGGACATCTTCTGCAGTTGTCTTTTCTTTCTCTTATTTTTCATTGAGGTTTTTGGAACTGATGCTGTTTGTGTTGCATGGTTTTTAAGGAACCAGGTACCATTTTCTAGGGACTCAAACAGCACTGGCTCTCTCTGAAAGACTTGTAGAAATGTGCCTTTGAACTTCCTGTGACTAATTTCACTATGGAATTGGCCTCCCACTTTATCCTCTTGTGGTTTCACTCTCCCAAGTGAACTACTATTCTGTTAATTGGAGAGCAAGTTGGATGATCCTCTTGGGGACCACTGGTTGGATTATTGTGGGCCCACAAGGATGGTGCTGCACTGCACATTCTCACCAGGAGCCACAATGGTCCTGCCAACGGCAACCTGGGGGCACCGCAGTGGGTGTGCGGGACCCCCATTGTAAGAGGAGTGCCACATAAGGCTGGTGGGCTACCCGCTCCTGAGAAGAGCACCATGAACGGTGGGCCGAATGGTTTAGATCTGGTAGATTCTTGCGACGGCTGGGAAGTGGTTCCTGCAGCAGCGCAGAACTCCAGCCATCACCTGTAGAACTATCCTGGGCTGTGCAATGCATCCAGGAAGGCGGGAGGAAGTTCCCTCAGTCTGGTGGAACCACAGAGGACATGAGAGCTTTCCCATCTATACAGACTGGAATTCCCCTGTAAGAAATTGAATGTAAAATACCCAGGTGGAGGATGGGTGGGCTTCTCCAACCACACTGCACTGGGTGGAGCTCTCAGAAGTTGGGAGTAGCAGGCGCACTTGCCCTAGGCTAAGGGGAATTCTCTGGAGGTCCACAATGGCATGTAAGCCAAACTGGAAAATTCTACGAGGAAAAAACACCAAGAAACTAAGCTTGCTGAAACTGTGAAGAGAGGATAGAGAGAAGTGGGGGAGCCCAAAGTAACTAGTTCCCTAATCCCTGAATGCGGGGGCCTCGAGGGTTCACTGGGATAAGCCAAAAGTTCCCAGACCCTCGAAACCTTGTGGATCTGTGCCTACTTACCCTCATGATGCTCCTCCTGTGATCTGGCAGTGTTGAATTTCTCTCTGTTATTCTCCTGGGCTTATCTCTGCTGAGTCCTTCTGGTGCCTGTAACTCAGTCACCATCTTCCTGGAAGGTCTTCCATAAAGAGTAATTTTTTAATGGATTTAAAAAAGCATTTTATATTTATTTTCTTGATGTTTCATTCTGTTTTCTTCTGCATTTCCCAGGGCATGTGTTAATTAGAAGTGTAAGTCGCCCCATGACAGAAGGAATAAAGTTCACTGGATTGATCTTCCTCTGGTGGTTACAACCCTGAGGCCTGGTGACATAGTAATTACATGGTGACATAGTAGTTACATGTTGGGCTGCAATCCACAAGAGCAGCAGTTTGAAATCCTTAGTCTCTCAGAAGGAGTCAGATGGGTTTTTCTACTATCATATAGAGTTAAGCCTCAACAACTCATAGTGGCAGTTTGACTCTGTCCTCTAGAGTTGCTATGAGTTTTTACTGACTCCATGGCAATGAGTAGTTATCATTGTTAATTTGTAACCAGACAAACAAGAGAGTCATTTAGGCTAAATTAGTCTTTGCAAATAATCAAAAGTATAAATGGTTGAGGAAGTATAGTTATCAGGAGTCAACAGAAAAATGAGTGAGGAGTAAAGATAGAAGTGGAGGGGTTTTTTTAGTTTTAGCTTTATTGACATGAGGAGGTAGCTCCCCAAAATGGAATATTCTTCAAGGCTATTTGAAATTATTCTTTCTTAACAAACCAACCTTATAACCTTTAAAGTACTCTTCATTGCACTTAATACATTCGTCAATCTGTAATTCCATTCTTGGATATATTTTTCAAACTCATCTGCTTGCATGACTGACAGCATCTCCCTTGTTTTTTTTCTTTTGTCCTCTTTGTTTTTTTTAATTCACCTCTCTTGCTTCATCTAATTGTTGTTCTCTCATGTCCCTCTGCATTCAAGGAAACAAAAAGAAGTCTCATGGAACAAGGTCAGCTGAGTAAGAGAGCAAGGGGCAAAAGAGGCATGATGTTTTTTGCCAAAAAATTGGCACACTGAGCAGCTGCATTACCATGGTGGCAAAACCAGTGCCCCATTGGCAAGATGAGTCTGCCACAAATCAGGCCCTTTTTGTTGCACAGTTACACATAATAGTTTGACTTGGTGGAACCAATTCCAAATGTACTCCAAGTCAACATTTTTATCTATTTGGGAAGTTGATAGGCATCCAGAATGAGGTTTGCCATTCAATCAACAATTCACGTTTGATGAACCAGAAAACCACTCATATATTTGAGTTTCCCTATTGTAAACTGTGTTCAACATCACAGCAGTTTCTGTGGCATTCCCACCCCTACCCCATCCCCAGCAGGAAACAAAATCTCACAGCCACACCCTGTCCTCTTAAACCAGTTATCACAAAAAATGAGGTTTGAGCAAAACTGCTTTTATAAAAAAAATTCACTCTGTCCAGGAGACACCAATGAGTGTACTTACCAACCTTATAAGTGACTTGCTTAATGCTCGCTTAGCAGTGTAAATTGCGTATAATGAAAGCTCCACTTGGCAGAGATTTTTTTCCAGGTATTTTGGGGGTACTCCCTTGTATATAATTTACAAGTCATACAATTCAATGGTTTAATCACATTATGGAGAGTTGTGCAATTATCACCTAATGAGTACATCATAGAACTTCCTTGCAAGATGTTGAAGTACCTTGCAAGACAATTGAGCAACACATTATAGAAAGCAACACAAGAAACTTCATTTGGGGGGAAGGAATATACAGTGACACTTAGACCAACTCAAAAACTGGCTGGAAGTCAGAACCAATAGACAGTCAGAAGAGATAACCACAAAGTGTGGGGAACCCCAATAAGGACTGGCAAGATGCGGCTGAAATTTCAAATGATGTCAAAGGACCAGCTAAATTTATCATTTAAACCCCAGTAAATAAACTGGATTTTTAGAGAGCTAGGAACCAAGGAGCCATCAATTCCTACTCTCTCCAACTTTACCTGTGGTGAGTACACCGATAAAGACAACGCTGATTGGGACTATGGTACTAGAATAGTATGTATGAAAAGAACTGTTAGCATGCCTTTATGATTATCCTTATTCTCATCCTTTGATCCTTAGTTAATGTTAAGACTATTGGATTGTTAATCCAACTTAGTTAATCCTAGCATCCTTAATGTTAAGACTATTGGATTGTTTGATGTGTGTTTGCAGTGAATAAACTGAGCATTCAAAAATGTCTAAGAGCATCAAGTAATTATTGATCACGTCGCTCCGACAATCACCACTATCAATTTTAGAACATTTTCTTCTTTCTTGTTTCATTATTGTTTGCTCCCCATTTCCCTCCAGTCTCCCCTCCCATAACCCTAAGAAATTATTAACCCAGTTGGAGGTTAATTTAGGTAAGTTGCTTAAGGCCTTAAAGGCCAGAAAGATGTTTGTTCTTTATCTCCTGTAAGCACTGCTACATAACTACTAACATCTGTAAAGTGCTCTTGCATCTATTATGGTACTTGACACTCAAAGTGTGGTAGAAAGTGTTTCCAGAGAGGTATGTGACTCGTCCAAGATAGCTAACGGACTAAGCAATGAAGGACTTTGTTTCTACAAACCCCAGGCTTTCCCCACTTCTTCACATCGCTTGCTTGCTTCTGGGGAACAGGCAGTCCTTCAGCATTACAAATTGCCCTTAGAAACCACCAATAAAAAGTCAAATATTTTACATGGGAGAATAGCACACAGCTAACCCATCTTTCTGTAAGCATGAGTTGTTATAAGTTTCCTAGAAGAGAGCCAATCCCAAGGGATAGATGGCAGGGACAAGAAATAGCTATTCTCAACATATTGATTATGAAAGTGATAAATACTCTACGGACAACATAGGGATAAAGAAAAGAAAGATCATCCATAATTTCTCTGCTGAGGCGATTTGGATATTTAGACTTTTTGATCTGCCCTAGGGAACCTTGAATGACATTCCTCCCTGGAGTCCAGCAATCCTACCTTCTGAAGATACCTCAAATTCAATTGCTTCCAGTTTTCCCTGGTCGAGTTCATGGTCCTCTATAGCCTACAGGGTTGAAATTCCCCCTAATCAGTTTCAGTAGCATCAGTTGGACACAGCACTGCCCCAATTCATTCTCCACAAGCAGGCAGAGAGGTTTTCTCCAAAACACACTGTCTAAATGCCGTGAGCGGCCTTCCCATTGCCTGAGGATAATAGGCACATTACTTAGCTTGGCTTTCCACATCCTTCACCTCTTGCTCTGGCACTCATACTCTCCCCACCCCCAGATCTACAGACCTTCTTGACCAGACTCTGCTTTCTAAGTGTTGGGATGAGATACTTCAACATGTGTGCTACCTCTCCTCAGTCTTCTAACTTCAACATATTTGGGAAGACTCATTTGATGTCCAGGCTTTCTCTTCATAGCAATAGAGACGCCTACCACAATCTCCAATTCTCCCCTAAGGTAATACTACCTCACTCTATTTTATCTTTTTGTTCAATTGTCTATCTCTATCACTAGAGTATAAACTGTGAGGTCATGGTCTATATTTCTCATTGAACGCTGAACCCCGTCACCCCCGTGTTGGACAGTGGCTGGCAGAGAGTTGGCATTCAGCAGTATTCATTATATTCTGTTTGTGATGTCCACATGCACACACTGAAAGCCGGTAGGTTGAGTTCGCCCAAAGGCACCTTGGAAGAGAAGTTTAATTTTGAAAAGTCAATCATAGAAAATCCTATGTTACACAGGTCGAATCTGACACAGATGTTGTTACCATGAGTCAGACTCTATCCCCTAACAGCTTGTTGAATATTTGGGAGAATCCATATATAAAGCAGTCTGAACCTAGCGCAGGTTTGTAAATATATTCATCAACTGAAACTTGTTAAAAAGCTACTTTGTTTACCTCTTATTGAAAGAAGTAAGTCTTCCACCAAAATAACCATTGATACTTGCATATTTATTTCTTATTTGCAGGTACTATTAATATATTTACTCATTTCAGCCTCACAACCCCTCCTGTCCACAAGTGTTAGAGTCTGTTGTTATCGCTATTTTACACATGAGAAAAGAAAAGTCAGAGAATTCATCCATGTGACTGAGTTCTCCCCATGTACCAACTGTCCTTTCATGAAGACAGATTTATCTATTCTCTGCTTTCTGCATTATGAGGCTTTCCTATTTTAATGTGAGATTTAAGAACCAAATTATTATTGCTAAATTATTCTTTGTTATATGTGCCCCTTTTTCAAGATGTGATTTTTACTTTTGTATTTACTTTTGCCATGAGTTTTAGATTTACAGTTCTAAATAAGTCTGATATTAAACTTGCATCACTGACAATCTGAATTTCTCATCTTAAAATTGTATTCTTTATTTATATTTTCGAAAATTAGAAGCTATTTCATTATTTAGTATCAAGTTATTTATCATCAGTAAATAAAACTTGAGTTTTCTGTGCATTTTAAGAACTGAGATTGTGTTTAGCTTATTTTCAAAATCAAATTCAACTTGTGAGAAAGAGAAAAGCAGCTCCTGGTGTGTGGGAGGTGGCAGTTACGCCTTGGTGTTCTCCTGGTGAATATTAACAATTCCACAGCACAGGAACATCAGACAAGGCCAGGATGTGACCCTGGTGGGTCAAGACAAAGGCAAGAACATCGCATACCCGTATTAGAACACAGATAAAACCAGATCACTCTCCAAACTACGTAACCAACCAGACAGCTCCTTCTTCTGCGTAACACTGCCGCTTCTTCACCCAGTACAGCTTTGACTTTGCGCTACCCACAAGGGTGGTTCTACCTTGAGGTTCCTATGAGTTGGAATTGATATGATGGCAGTGAGCTTGACTTTTGATTTGAATCTGCCTTTAAGCAATCTGACAGCACTGGGGTAAGCAGTGTGCTGCTAACTGCCCAGTTCAAACCAAAGCTAAGGTTTTCTGCTGCAGGGAAGAAAGGCTTACAGTCTCAGAAACGTGAAGAAACAATTCTAATCTGTGCTGGAGGCTGGCGAGAAGTCAGAGTGAGCTCAATGGCAGTTGCACTCTGACCTCTCTAGATGTGTTGAGATACTCAGTCATAAAACCACTCCCCTTTCTGACAGCCTCCAATGCAAAGTATAGCCTTAATTCCTTAACCCCTCTTTTAATTCCACCAACTAAATTCCAAATCCTTTACTAAGTCTTTTCTTTTTTTTTTTTTGAAGTTTTTTTTTTTGGGGGGGGGCATCACTGCCCTCAGGTGGTGAGAGTAGGAGACCCAGCCTTTGCTCCGTCCAGCTGGAATCGAACCTCCATCCCAGTGGGCCGCAGTCCTGCGCACAACCACTACGCCACCGGGGCTCAGCCCTTTACTAAGTCTTTTCTAACACAATCTTCAGTCCTGGAAATCTCCATGGTCCCCTATGATGTGAGTTCTCATGGCAATGAGTAATAAACCCAATATGTTCAACAACAGTCTATTCCTGGTGGCTTTTGGCTGGGAGCAATGACATTTACTATCATTCTTTTTTTTGTTTGTTTGTTTTTTGGGGGGGTGCATCACTGCCCTCAGGTGGTGGGAGTAGGAGGCCCAGCCTTTGCTCCGTGGAGCTGGAATCGAACCTCCATCCCAGTGGGCCACAGTCCCGCGCACAACCACTACGCCACCGGGGCTCAGCCCTACTATAATTCTTTCCAGTAAATATTATTACTTAGCCTCATGGAGGAGAAGACCGAATCCCTTTGTAGATAGCAAGATGTTTACTTGCTTTGCTTTTCCAGGATCTCACAGAACTTTTTCTTCTTTCCTTAATGTAAAACAACGTGTCCAGCATATTTCTAGATATAAATCTCTATAAAATTATCTAGAAACCCAGCTGAGCTGTGATAGGTAGGTTTGCAGTGACAACATGACCAATGAGATTCATCTCCCATGTGAGATTCATTGAAGGGTGGAGATATAAATACTCAATGAGCCTCACCTTTTCCCTCTCTTGCTCTTGGAGCTTCGGACTAGCCAGCTGCCTTGTTTGTCCTGTGCCTCAGTCTGCAAGCTACACTACCTACCCATGGGCCACCTAATCCATGGACTGTGTCCCTCTGTGAGTTGAGGTTCCTTCAAGCCCTGCTTCACCACGATACTTGAATAGACATCTCTTGAACTGGGTACTGTCGGACTCTGTCATCTGGCTGATAGTTGGTGACCTGTCTTGCTGGTTGCTGTTTGTGGAGGGATAGCCTGAATTTCTCTATAGAGGGATACCTGGCTGTCCTTATGACTCAAAGGACTGCCAATGTATTAGCTGTCTCACGCAAGTGAGTTGCACCAATTCATTTTTACTGCTTTATAGATTAGTAAACTGTTTAATTTCTTATGTGAGATGTCTTTCTATTTACCTCTGTCTGTCTGTCTATCTATCTATCCTCTAATTATTAGTGTCCTGGTTTTGTTTCTCTAGAGAACCCTAACACACCAACTCTTTTAAGCTGATTCAAAATTGTTTAAGTGACAAAAGAGTGGGCATGTTTCTAACTGTCTGTTCTTTCTGAGCAACTATTTTCTTCCAGCTCTGGGGACAGTTTCCACTCATAGTTTGGCTTTCTGATCTTTGTTTTTCACCTGAATCATCTTGTCTCTCCTTATTTTTAGCTTTTTGTCATGTGTTCTTGACATGTTGTGAGGATTCTTTTTTTACATGTTAGATTCAAATTTTTGCCCTATCAATTCTGCTCTATGCTGCCTTTAGTGCTTTGATTGTATTTTACTTTTGCGTCTGCCTTTCCATCCAACTCATCTTTACCCCAGCCCGCTTCCGTAAGGTTTCTCGAGTGGTTAGTACCTCCGTTCTTGGCTTCACATGAGGAAAGAATTCATGCTGAAGCTCCTTTTGTAGTCCAAGGGGTTTTTTTGTGAAGGACAAGTTGCAGGTTTTACCTTTTCAAAGGGGCTCACATCTGTGCAGGAGCCACTTTGTGGAAAAGAGCACCCGTATGTGTGGATCTGGGGGGGGGGGGGGATCTCAGGAGACCAGAAGCTCAAGGATCCTAGAGGCTGAGAGCATGTGGGAGACCCTCCCCCTCCCCTGCTGCTATGGGCCTGGTAAGAGAAGGGGCAGGATAGAGGCTGTGGGCTCCAGGCAGACCCAGAGTGGGCCCTGAGGGGCACACTGAAGCAGCATGTGTGCGTCCCCGTCCCCTGACTTGCCTCTGAATGGGAGCAGGGTAATAGTTCGGTTCTTCTGTGCCAACATGGCACCTGTGGCTGGAGCTTAGCCTGACAATCAGGTCACAACTTGGTTAGCTCTTTTGGGGGCCTGACTGAGATAAATGGCTCTTAGAAGCCAGCCCCTTCCTCTTTCTCCCAGGTGGTCGAACCAGAGCACTGCAGGTTCTATGCTACCTGTGGACTGAGCCAACCTGTGGACTGTGGACTGAGCCAACCTGTGGACTGTGGTGAACTAAATTGCTGTGCCTGCTGTTCTATGCTGTGAAGTCTGCTGCCTGCAAGTGGACTCCTCTTGCCACCACTCCAGACACTGCTCCTCCTGCCACTTCTCATGGTTCCACTGTGACCTACTTCACTAAGCTGAGCTAGGGCCCTCTGCTTTGCCTCAGCATCTCATCCTCCTACTTCCTTCCTTTTATTGACAGGACAAAGGATAATGGAAACCAAGCAACAACTCATTGACTTAAGACACTGTATTGCAGGGAGAATAAATGGTCTAACTCACAAAGTTCTCTTATCTGCTTGGAGAACTTTGGTGAGAATGATCCTGAGGCTCCTTATGAGTCAGTGGGCAAGAATGCTATGACTGAGTAATTATATAAGATAAGGATATGGGAGTGGAAGTAGCAGCTTGAATATCCCATGGTTTCTCCCTTTATCCTAATATACGAATCAATAGAAGTACTTAAAGGGCCCTGCCCTTTTTGAAGCTTATAAATAACTTCATTCCACATGACCCAATGTTATTCAGCAATGCATCTGGCTTATTATTTATTGCCTTACGCAATACTAAAAAAACACGTCCAATGCTATTGAATGCATGCTGACTCGTGGCCACCATATGGGCAGAATAGGATGGCTCCAAGGGGTTTCGAAGGATGCAAAGCTTTACAGAAGCAGAGTGCTGCATGTTTCTCCAATGGCTAATGACTTTGAATTACGACTTCAGGCAGCAGCCCAATGTCTAACCCATCAGTATGCTTCCAGTGCTCCCTGCCCTAGTCCAGGGGTGAGGAGCATTCAGCTCTGAAAGCTCTAGGAGGCCCGTGACATCATCGATACCACCGAACATCACACGCCTCACCAAAGAGAAGTAACTTCAGTCATCACATTAGGGGGTGGGTTAATTAAATACTTGACCAAATATAGCAGGTTAACTTTTAAGTTGATAATTTTGTATGGCCACAGTGATATTATAAATAGCCAAATTGTCCTTGGCAGAAAAAAGGGTTCCCTACCCCTGCCCTAGACGATAGTGATTTAACATTGACTTACCCTCCAGAGATTGTCAAACTAAACCCAGGCCTATGCAACCACCTTCTAGATGTGAAATCACCCAGACATAGATGAGCTGTGTCTGCATAACTTTTCTGACTTGGGCATTGATTGCTCAGTCTGGCTCCAATCCCCTCCCCTCCCCTCATTCCTCTAGACTCTCCCTATCCAAAGACCCCATCATTGTTTTGGAACGTTGACCCTTTCTCACTTCATACAACAGATGACGTCAAAGTGGTCCCCAAGTGGTCATGTGACCTCAGAATGGAGAGTCCTTATGTTAGATTTTGTATCTGTGCACTCGAAGGAAACTACGCTCTTTCCCTGGAATCACCAGCCTGGGGTTCATAGATGGCCCATCTTCCAAGGAAGACGATGAGGCTGACAGAGAAAAAGGAGAGGGAGGGAGAGCCAGAGGAAGAAGCAGAGTTAAGCACTGCTGGCATCATTGGAGTTTATTGACCCTGTGATATGAGCTCTTTGGGACTTTGACTATGTAATTCAATAAATTCATTAACCTGATGAGTTTAACTAGAATTTATGTCCTTTAAGGCCAAAGGGGCCTTGATAACATCAGTGGCATTCCTTTCATTAAATATTGGTGGCAGTTAAGAGTAAGTTGGTTTGGTTCCTCATTTAGAAGTTTAGTTGGGTAGGTTAATTTCAGGTTTTTTTGGGGGGGGGCATCACTGCCCTCTGGTGGTAGGAGTAGGAGGCCCAGTCTTTGCTCCGTGGAGCTGGAATTGAACCTCCATTCCAGTGGGCTGCAGTCCCGCGCACAACCACTGCGCCACAGGGGCTCAGCCCCTTTCAGGTTTTTTTTTTGGGGGAGGGAAGGTAGGTTTATTTCTATTACCACCTCTACCTTTGAAGTTTTCCAGAGGTCCTGATGCAGTCACCCTACCCTCTTCACCCTACACATGACAGGAATGCAAGTAATAGAATAGCTATGTGACTGTTGAACCCTGAAAGTATACAGTGTGTATGGCTGAGAAGGGACTTCTTCGACATCATGGAATGGCTCTCTGGACACTTTCCTTATCTCAATGCCCTGGTGACACTGAGAGTTGTTGTGTTGGACTGTAAGTTGTGTTGGACACTGTATGTGTTGGACTGATGCAGTTCTAATCCACCAGCTGTGAGGCTATCTTCTTCCACAAAGATTTATAGGGTTGGAAACCTCATTTGGTATTGACTCAATAGCAGTGGGTTATTCTTGAGCTGGGAGTCCCTGGATCTTGAAAACAGTTAAGTGCTGGAGGCTTAACTAGTGCTTCAAGTTCATTTCAGTGCACCTCAGAAGAAAGCTCTGGAGCTCTATAGTCATGAAAATGATATGGAACCCCCTCTTACTCTGACCACATAGAGAAATTGCGGATCAGAATGCACTCCACTGCAACTGGTTGACTTGCTCATTTTGTCTTAACCTCAGGTCTAGGAGAAAGTTGAGTAGTCTGGGGGTGACGCAGTTGGTTTAGAGCTTCACTACTGGGCTGAGCCCTGGTGGCATAGTGGTTGAGTGCAGGACTGCGACTGCGGCTTGGCGATTCAAATCCAGCAGCAGCTCTCCAGGAGCAAGTCTGGGCCTCCTACTTCCACCAGAGGGCAGTGATACCCCCCAAAAGGAGCTTCACTACTTAGAGTGGATGGTAAATCTATAATGAGGTCCCCTTGGATAGGTATAAAGCCTTATCATAGAAAACGAGGGATACTGAGGGGAAAAACAACTTGGGAGAAGGGAAACGGAGCAAGCACATCTGGGAGAACACAAATGCATGTCTGTTTGGTAGGAAAAGACCTCCAGTTGGGGAGAAGAATGACTGAAAATACTTTTGGGGACCCTTGGGGTGGGGAGTGTCTTTGGCGGTATACATGGAATGGGCCACATTGACCCAGGCTTCTGGGTGCAACCTGGGAACCCAAGTGGGCTGCAGTGGAATGCTGGGAAACTGACTCCTGGATCTTCAAACTTCTGGCACAGCATGTTTCAGAGGCTGCTTCAGTGAGATCTGATGGAAAATTAGATGGGAACAGAATGTGAATATCAATCAACAGGCTTTATTGGAGAAAAAGATCCACAGAGCTTTTCCAGATTAGAGAAGGGAACGAAGAAGCAGAATGGGAAGTGGAGGGGAGAGAGAATAGCCAAGAGTGAGAATGGGCACGAGCGTGAGAATAAAGAGGCCAGAGGGAAAGTCAGAGTCGGGTAAGAGAGTGCGACAAGAAGTGCCACACTTCTACACCCTCAGGTGTAGCTAAATATTAACTTTGAGAAAGCACCGTCCATCCTCCTCATTGGGAGGTTTGACTGTGGTGAACGTGACATTAAATTCTAACATGCAAGAGAGATTTCTTTGGCACACATGGGAAAGTGTAGGGTTCGGTAGAATCATGGGAAGGAGAAGCTGAAAATGGTCGGGTGCCATTTTATGCTCAGCTGGACCCATCATTTCTGCTTTTGGGTAATAGGGAATAGGGCCCAAGACCTCCTCTTCTGTAACTGCTTCCTTGACAGGAGCATTTTGAAACCTATAGCTGTCTTGTCTCGGCATGATTCAGTGAGCACTCTGGTGATTGGAATCCAGCCATATAAAGCTCCACGTAAGCTTGACTCATGAAGGCATGCAGACATTCCTGCAAAAAAAAAAAAATGAAAAAAATGAAACAAGCAAATAGAAATATACATATCAAACTAAGAGGTTCTAGGAGTGGTAGGATCCATGGGATCCAAGATTTCCAAGAGCAAAAGATATTTTCCTATGTGGGTTCCATCCTCCTAACTCCATCAGGCAGTGTTGGACTTGTTCCTTTAGTTGTTTTACCTTATGGGTAATCATGCTCGATTGATTCACACAATAACAACGCTCCTCTTCCAGGAAAATACATGTTAGAACTTTTTCTGCAATCAGCAAATCCAGTGTTTGCCTATTTGAATCATCACACCTACTAGGGAATTAAACTGGCTTGCCTATTGCCTCCACACGAACACAAAGGTTTCTCGACTGTTCCTAGTATACATTTTCATTTTCTTTCATTCCAGTTTTCATAGTTTTTGCCATGCTATTTCCAAGAAGGTTAGGGCCTATTACCACCCTTTTGTATCGATAGACAACATTTTGAGAGGATTCAGATATGTATTCCAGGAGGGTGTTGGCGAGTTCCTGTTTATCTAAAAATGTTATGTCTGGAATGAGGAAGACTGGGTTACATAATCCTGTCCATTCAGTACACATGTAGACAAATATGTCACATAGAAAAAATATCCCAGGTGAGGCACATTGAGTCTTTATGTTTGGAGAAAAGAAGGTTTGACTATAGGAGTCAGTAGAGATATTGTCTATAGGTTGTAACCCTTCAGGGGCCAGAAAACATACAGCTTCCTGGTTGGGAATGAGAAGATCTTCAGTGACTAATGGTGCGATGGTAAGAGATGCCTTGCTTGCCTTGGTTATGTTAGGTGTAATGCATGAAGATGGGATCCAGGATGCTAGATATTTTCTTTGTCAGATAGGAAGTCATAACTAACACTGTAGTGAGTATTGCTTGGCCAAGAAGTTGGTAGGCAGTGCTAAGGAAAGATAAAATCAATTTCTGGGAGTTATCCTGTGATGCTATTTTCCTGAGTCTGGCTATATCTATTAGTTTGTGAGGAGTTGGGGATCAATTTTTCTCCTTGAGTTTTTTGATGCCCATTTGGGTTATTTGTATAGGAGATTCATAGAACCAAAAGATATACTGATCAAACACTGTAGTACATTTTGTTGGTTTCATATTCGTGACAATTATGAGGGCAGAAGGGCATATGTTGTCCACTTACTAACATAAACATGAGAGAGCATCAGAAGATACAATAATAACCCAGTATGTGCTTACAAGTAGACATTTTGGGCATCTGCTCCAAGCTTTTGGTGAGACAGCTGGTAAACTGACACCACAAACTAATCCTGTAGAGGGGCCCAAGGAGACATAGCACACTAAAGGGGCCTTCTGAGACTAGATTAGAACAATAGCTCATTGGACAAACTTACACAGTGGGATTTCTAATAGTAGAAGAGATGGTGGGGCTAGGCAGCAGAGTAGAAGGAATGAAGAAAATTGGTTTCCACAGGAAAATATCATGCGTTCAATCCACTGCAAGATGCCTTCAGGGGTGTTGTTTGAAGGATATCCATGAGAGCACACTCAAGGCGGGTCCGTACCCGGTGCTACAGAGGTGTGGGTGTCTGCTTCCTCAGGAACCTGAGAGCCGCTATGAGAGAATTTGGGCTGTGTGGCTCTAGCATCTGGGAGGAGTAGGAATCTACAGATTGAATACCCTCCCTATTAGATGGATTAGATGAGGAGGAAGGGCAATTGGGAGGGAAAGTTTTAATCATTGACAGGTAACACCAGAAGGGGTTTCTTGCCAGTTTTTTAAAAATCATTTAATTGAGGGATCTTACAACTCTCATAATATTGCATACATCAATTATATCAAGCATATTTGTACATATGTCACCATCATCATCTCCAAAATATTTTCGAGCCCTTGGTGTAAGCACCTCTTTCCCCCACCCCTCCCACTCTCATGAATCCATGAGCAATTGTATATTGTTATTATTCTTTTTATCTTAAACTGTTCATTGTCTCTCTTCACCCACATTTATTCATTTCCTTCCGGTGTGTGGGGGGCTATATATCCAAATGTGTGATGGGTTCCTCCTTTCTCCTGCCTCCCTGCCCTCCCAACCATCCTCCCACCCTCATGATATCACTACTCCCACTACTATTCCTGAGGGAGTTATCTTTCCTGGATTCCATGCATCTAGAGCTTTCATCGGTACAAATGTGTGTTCTCCAGTCTAGCTGATTTGTAAGGTAGAACTGACGCATGATAGTTGGAGGATGGCAGGAGGGAAAGCATTCAGGAACTAGAGGAATTATAATCGGTGTTATTATACTGCACCTTGGTTGAATCATCCCTTCCTTATAACCCTTCTGTGAGGGGATATCCAATTGCCTCCATATGAGTTTTGAATCTCCATTCCAATCCCTCTTGTTCACATCAATATAATTGTTTTGGATCTTTTGATACCTGATCCCATTGACACCTCATGATCACACAGGCTGGTGTGCTTTTTCCATGTGGGTTATTTGACAGTTTGACTGATGTGGGGTTAGTTCGGAGGACAAAGTATGGTCTCTCCTACTTAGGCACTAGGGGACCTGGTTGTCTTGATTTTAATAATACTTGTTGTCCCAGAGAAACTGAAAGAGTCTCTCTCTAGAGGGATAAAGTGTGTTGGGTATATGTTTGCTTGTGTCCAGAGAAGATGCATAACAAGATTGAGAGTAGATATGTAATCTCCTAACAGAAGTGATGAGAAAGGGACATTTGCTAAAAGGAAGGGTCTGCCATACATTAACTTGAATGGGCTGAGAAGGAGAGGTTTATGAGGTGTGGCTTTTATATGCATTAGGGCAAGAGTTCAGAGCTGAGTTCAAGGCAGGCAAAGATTGAGAGAAAGTTTGGATAAGTGAGATTTAAGGATGTGATTGGGCTTTTCTACTTTTCCTGATGACTGAGGGCTAGATGGTGTGTGAAGATTCCATTGTATATTAGAAGCCTGGGCTGTGAGCTGAATTACTTGTGAGATGAAGACTGGACCATTATCTGATTGTAGGGATGGCCAAACAAGGATAGGCCAAAACAAGGAATGGTTTCATCTATGTGACTAGAGAAACAAATCCAGGGACACTTATGTGTGAGTGAACAAAGTTTATATCAAAGAGTAATCGTATATTAATAAAACATCCCAGCCCAGTACAGATAAAGTCTATAAATCCAATATTAGCCCCTATTTCTGACGCTAGTCTATAAATTCTTTCTTCAGACACACACAGCACATGCACTAATGCCAGATGCAGGAAGATCACAGACCAGTGAGTGCAGAGTTCTATGGATCCAGTGGCAGTGGAAGCATCTCCGCCCTGGTATGGGTCTCCACATGACTCCTCCAGCCCCAGTGCTCTGCTGCCACCAGCATAGCTCCACGTAACTTGTCAACAGGAATGTGAAGCAGAGGAGAAAAAGAGGAAATTCCCAGAATCCTCTTGGTGGATGTGACCTCATGACATGATTGACAGAGTAGATTCCACCCCTACTTTCTGTTTATCAAGTTGGCATGAAAGTATATAACTATCACAATCTATGAGTACCTGGATAACTTGTTTTGCCCTTTCTGAGATAGAAGAAAATGCTTCCACCTGTTCTGAAAAAGTATCAACCATTGTGAGCCAAAATTTGACCTATGAGGGAACATGTGCGTGAAATCGATTTGCCAGGTTTTTTTCCAGGAACACATCCCCTAGTGAGGTGGAATATGAGTGAGGATGCATTCCTTCTTGGGATACTGTCATATAGTATATACTGTGTGATCTGCTAGAGCAACATGGATAGGTGAGGGTGAGAAAAGATGGGTTTTATTAATTGCAAAAGAGGACAGTCCTCCCTGCAGAGTGTTATGTACATCAGCCAGAGTGGACAGTGCCTGTGTGTCTCATAAGACATATTGGCCTTCCATCATGATCCATCCATCTCTGAATTGAGCCCTTTTAGAAAGGAGTTCATGTTTTTCCACAGGGGGTAGTTAAGCTGAACAGGAAGAATGGTGACTAGTTGTAGATCAGATGGAGTCTGTGAGGTGACCTTCTTGGTTTCTTTGTCTGCCTTGTTATTCCCTATTTCTATGGGGTCAGTGGAATTTTGATGCACCCTGAAGTGATGAATAGCTGCCTTTTGTGGCAGTAGGACAGCCAGTAAAAGCTATTGAGTTAGATGACGATTTGTAATCTCCCCCTTTAATAGTCATATATCCTTTTTTTCCTCAAGATAGTGACATGAGAATGTCAAATATGAAAGGAATACCTGGAATCTGTATAAATGTTCACCTTTTTGTTTTTGGCTAACATTAGAGCTGACATCATTGCATTAAGTTCTGCCTTTTGAGAGGCAGTGTTTTGGGCAAGAGGGCATGTCTCAACTGTACCTAAGGAGGTGACTATAGGATAGCCAGCCTGATATATCCCTTGGAGATGAGAATCAAGCTGCCATCTCTAAACCACATATAGTTTGGATTGAGTATAAATGAAGCAGAGATGTGCGGTAATGGGGTAGCAAAAAGATGAAGAGCTCCAATACAGGAGTGTCGGAGTAGATATGAAGGAATGGAAATTAGAGTAGCTGGATTTAGTGGTGAGCAGGGCTGGAATGGGAAATTTGAGTTCTCAATTAAGGTGAGAGGAAATAGTTGCATACAGGAAGATATAAGAGCTGACATAGCATGGTGGGAGACTTGGTCTCTCCTATGATGAGGCGATCTAATGCAGGGGTCTTGGCCAAACATAACTTTTTTGCGCTTTCTTGAGCTAGGAGAGTGGCTGCTGCCAGGACTCCCAGGCCTGGGTGCCACCCCCTGAGGGTTGAACATAACTGTGTAGATAGATGGATACAGGTACAAAGGCGGCCCCTATTTCCTGGTTTAGAACTCCCATGACCATACTACCAGTCACATTTACATATAGAGAGAATGGGGAGGGTTAGCTCAGGAAGCAAAAGAGCAAGAACTGAGAGCACAGCAGACTGAAGAGTTTTGCCTGGCTTTTCAATAGATGTTGTCGGGTTTAGAGGTTCTGTGAGATCTTCTTTTGCTGCTTCATAAAGGGGTTTAACTAACACACTGAAATCAGGTGGGGACCCAAAGCCCATCAATAGGTGAACCGACATCCCCTCACAGAGGGTTGCAGGGAGGAGAGGAGCCAGTCAAGGTACAGTGTGGCAACAATGAGGTATACAACTTTCCTCTAATTCTCAGATGCTTCCTCCCACCCACTCTCATGATCCCAATTCTACCTTAAAAATCAAGTTAGACCAGGTGATGTACACTGGAGGCGGAAACATGGGGAATTCAGGATAGATGATCCCTTCAGGACCAGTGGTGGGTGTAGTGATACGGGGAGGGTGTAGAGAGGGTGGAGTGGAAAGTGGGGACCAATTACAGGGATTTGCATATGACCTCTCTGGAGGATGGACTGTGGGTAAGTGGGTGATGGGACACAGTGGACAGAGTACCATATGAAAAAGTATTAATAATGTGTAAATTATTAAGGGTTCATGGGGGAGAGGGAGTGGGGAGGGAGGGGAGATATGTATGGGGTACTGGGGGTCTAAGTGGAGGGAGGATGTTTCAGGGGTGATAACGGCAACAGGTGTGCGAATGTGGTTTGCATACAACTGACATATGATTGATCATGATGAGAATTGTCTGATTCCCCCAACAAAATGTCTCATTAAAAAATAAGAACTTGGGAACCCACAGCCTATGATAGCCTGCAAGCCCTAGAAAGGAGAATATTTTAGCTTTTGTAGAGAGAGTTGGAAGTTGAGCAGGAAGTGACTTTCTGTCCATTATAATCTCTCCGGAGTGTTTTATGAGTCAGAATCCCACATAGATGACAGAGGGGAGAAAAAGTTGTGCCTTGGTGGGAGACACTCAGTACCCTTTTTCTTTATGAAGTTTAGAGTATGGTGTTGTGAGTCTGGAAGGGAGGGGCTGCACATCAGGAGGTCATTCACGTAGTAGAGGAGAAAGCTGGGGGAAAGGTCTAAGGACAAGAGGTTTGTCACGAGGACTTGACTGAACAAGCGATTGCTATTTAAGAAACCCTGGGAAAAGATACCCAACATAACTGTTGAGAATGTAGTGTCAGGATCTGATCAGGTGAAGGAGAAAAGGCCTTTCATTGAGAGCTATAACAGAGGAGATATCCTTTAAATACAAAGCTGAACAATGCTTAGTATTGGGTGATATGGTGGAAAACAAAGTAGAAGGGTTGAGAACAACAAGATGGATTAACATGACAGCAGAGTTGAGGACCCTTAGATTTTGAAAAACTTATAACTGCTGGAGGGTTTAATAACCAGTAAAATGGGTGTTTTACGAAGCATGGGAGGACCTTAATGGGTCTGCCTTGGGGAGTTTTGAGGTTATAGGTTTAATGCCTTTTAAGTGTCAGAGAGCTATAGGGTATTGGGGAACACTAGGGAATTTGGGGGGGGGTTATAGCCTCATGTAAACAGGTTGATGATGTCTAGCAACTGAGGGCTGAGCAACATCCCGAATGCATTGGTTAACTAGAACATGTGGTAAAGGAAGGGAGTTGGTGGAGGTGTCCCAATAGTAGCCTTATTTTGAGGAGGTTGGAAGCAGGAAGAGTGTATGGTGCAGCTTGTAAGAAAAGCAGCAAGCTTGGAGCACAAGAGGCTGCTGAAAATTGAAGTTTTCACTGTTTTGAATTTAGTAAGAATATCTCTTGTTAGTAATGGAGTGGGGCATTTTAGACTAACTAGAAACTAGTGTGAGCATTGTACATTATAAAGACTGCATAAAAGTAGTCATATAATGCGAGCTGTGAAATTATACCTGAGACTCCTACAATCAGAGAGGGTTGTAAAGAAATGTATTCGGGGTGTTCAGTTCGTGTAGCATAAGTGGCCCCTGTGTCTCATAGAAAAGAAATAGACTTACCTGAGACGATTATTACCCCGGGCTCGAGATGGGTGAACTCTGTGGGGGCTGTCGACTCTGGACACCCTCAATCCTCAATAGCCAAGCCAAGCCACCCTGGCAAGGAAGCCTCTTGAGCTAGAGGCTCCGGGGGGTGCTATGGAAGAGACTATCCTTCCCACTTTGTCAGGGAGGGCAGCCAACCTCCTGGTGCTCCTCTTGCTTGCAGGGTGGGCATGGCTTACGTGGGGGATGAGGATCAGGGCACTTGCCTGCCTAGTGACATCTGCAACAGGGTCCAGGTCGCCTACCTGCTTGTGACTCAATGTATTTAGGCTATGATACACTCATCCTGCCCCGAAGGGTGTTAGCCAGCATATGATATTCAGCTTTATCTCTTTCCAGTTTATTTTCCCTGTTCTTCCCTGTTGTTGAAGTCCTTGAAGACTACATTTGGAAGATCTTACTGTGGAGTCTGAGGACCATGCTCTAGTTTTTAAAGTCAGGAGCTGACGAAAATCAAGTGAGAATGTGGTAAAGTAATACCAGCTGGTGCTTTGAGGGGTCGACTCTGGTGTGCTTCAGTAAAGTCGCCAAGAGGGGAACAAGAAGGGAGCAGGATTTTCTTTGGGGTCTTGGAGTATTTCCCTAATTTTATCATAAGTGATCTCCTCATAAGCCAGGTCATTCTGGAGAGTGCAGTCCCTGTGACTGAGCTGACAGATCCCGCTAGGGTCTCATGGGGGAATTGCATCAAAGTCCAATGGCTTATCTGGGCATGAATTTCATCACTCTCTTTTGTGTCACTTTTCAGGCTCACTCTCTTGTCTTCAGAGGGTGAAGTGGTTGTTATAATGACATAGGGCTCATGCCAGGTAAGATCGTACAACTGAGTAAGATATTTAAACTCTTTAATATAAGTGGCTGGATGAGAGAAAATACATCTCAGCTGTCTCTCAAGAGGAGCTAAATCATAAAGAGAGAATGGACTATGTTCTTTAATCCCTCAGCTCCTTCGACCTTACAGAGAAGAAGGGTGGGAGCAGGGTTTGAGAGTGGAACTTCCAGGAATATAGAGAGACTTCTGAACCGGAACAGCTGAGCATGAATAGGTAAGGGGAAGCGACAAATGCGGCAGAAGAGAGGTATCAGTGGAGGGAGGGGAGTTTGTGATGAAAGAGAAGTGGGAGGAGACGGTGAGGAACTTGGCTGATCAGAAACTAGAAAAGGGAGGAGACAGGGGAGTAGGAGAGAGTGAATTGTGAGATGGCTACTAAGAAGAAGAAGAAGAAGAAGAAGAAGAAGAAGAAGAAGAAGAAGAAGAAGAAGAAGAAGAAGAAGAAGAAGAAGAAGAGCTGTAGAAGTTAGTAGAGGGGAGAAATCCAGTGCTGACAGAGGTTGGGGGAGGCCTGAGAGAGGTGGCCCATGATCAGAAGGGTCAAAGGCAGATTCAATATCTGGAGGGAGACATTTTTCTGGAACCAGCAGGAATTGGGTAGGGGGTGGGAGCATTTCTGACAGAGATGGGAGTGTGAGAGAAGGAAGAAGAAAGTTTGCTAAGTAGGGAATTCCTAAAACCTGCTGTTACACTGACAAGAAAATATCCGTTTCTTGGAGGACTTTTAAATCACGAGTGTCATTTTGTGTCCATTTTGAATTATTGTCCAATTTGAACTGAAGTCACACCAGGTTACGTACAAAAATCAGCCATTTTCACTTAACAGCCATCGTTGGTCTCAAGGGGTTAAGATTAGCACTCAGGCAACCCAGTGATGCACTCTGGGGTGGCTTTAATGGAATAGTTTCCATGGTGGGGTGGGTGGGTCAAACTTGAGATCCTAAGAAGTGGAGTGGAGTGGCAAATTAGGAAGGCAACCCCTGCTAAGTACCACGCAAGCCCCTGGGACTTCCGAGCCCTCTGACTTGGCACCAAGGTTTTCAGAAGGTGGACTATTTGAAAAAGTCGTAAAGAAAATCAGAAGCCTCTGGAAAAGGGGGCTCAAAACCAAAAAAAAACAAACCCTGGTGTTTGTGGATGCAGAGTCGGTTGCACCAAGTGCAGAAGATCCTTTTAAGAAACTCACACGCCCTAGTCTGGGCGGTGGGGCTGGGAAGCTGCATGACTCCAAGGAGGTGCTCTGCAATACTGGCCTAAGACTCCTTACTGGGCTTCAGCACCATTATGATGGAAAATTAGACTGGAATAAAATTAACAGGCTTTATTGAGGAATAAGATCTGAGGAGTTTTTCCAGATTAGGAGAGAGAGCAAAGAAGCATAATGGGGAGAAATGGGGTGATAGAAGAGCTGAGAGTGAGAGCTAGCAAGGGGACAAAGATAAAGGGGAAAGAGGGAAAATCATAAGAGAGACAAAGAAGTACCACACTTCTATACCCTTGGGGCAGAAACTAAAAATTAACTTAGGGAAAGCACCATGCACCTTCGTGATTGGGAGGTTTGAATGAGGTGGAGTTGATGTAAACTCTAACATGCATGGGAGATTCCTCTGGAATACACAGGAAGGTGTGAGGGCAGATAGAATCATGGGAAAGTTAAAAAAAAGAATCATGGGAAGGAGAAGCTCAAACTGGTTGGGTGCCTTTTATGCTCATCTGGACCTACCAAGAAATTCCACAGGATGACCTGGATTCTACCCCAGGCACACTTGTGAGTTGAACTCTTAAGTTGGGAAATACATGGTTTCTGAGGAAGTGGAAGACAGCTGTACCAAGATTATCGAACAGTTTATAGGTGGAAAAACATGGTCTTGCTACATCAATGCCCTATATGCTGAATTAAGATATGTATTATTCTGACAAAACTGTGACTGACCTTCTC